>JADBJO010002111.1:144136-146636 GCA_016801955.1 Conus betulinus
CTGTCGGATAACTTCAGTAACTGGAGCCTGCCTGCCTTCCTGCCTGCTGCTGCTGCTGCTGCCAACACACATTCCCCCACACTTTTTTTTGTGTAAACTTACGCATTGTCCCATGACGTAATACATAAAAAGAGAGAGCGACGTCAGCAAGTTTATCGTCATGACAATCGTCTGAGTAAACCGCCCCCAACAATGCGAACACCGGCCCACGGATTCTGCACGTTGACGGTGGAGATTGCGCGCATGCATCGGACGTGGCCTCTGAGTCAGTGACTAGATGAATGGGGGGGGGGGACAAACAAACAAAATGGCACGTGCTCGCGAGACTGGCTGATGACGACGCTGCGCGAGGGCGGGTGGTTGGTGTAGGTAACGTTGCACGTGCCAGTGCTATTTCTGTGCCTTCGATCAAAGTTTGTCTGTCCTTCTAAGTCAGTTTTCGTTCTTTTGGCCTGTTCCCCGCTGTTGTCTGTTGACGAAAACGACTCTTTAAAATAAAAAAAAAAAAAAAAAAAAAAAAAAAAAAGCAGCAGCTTTGTTGCTTATTTGAGATCAGTTTTTTTTTCTCCTCTCCTCTACTGGGAAAAACATTTGGAATTCCTCAGTTATGAATGCAGCCGCAGCACACACCGCAGACCCCAGACCACGCACCTATACACATTGCCACAAATAGTGCCCCACCACATAACGGTAACCTAAAAACTGTGACACATCTGAGAAAACAAGTTGGATGAAAAAGCGCAGTGAAATGTATACCCAGTGAACACACCAGGCAGTTTCTCTTTATACCTGAGCGGGTTACATTCATCACAAGATATATTATGCCGACAAGTTTCAAAAACTGTAGTCAAGTGGTCTTGCAAGATCTCTTGCTCCTGTTCAAACGCTTTGTCGTCTTGAGGTGTGAGAGAACTCCGCAAGCTTCAATTTCAGTGAAGAATGTTCAGAAGAGCAAATGATATTTCGGGTTAGAGAAATATTAAATTAACAATTTTCGGGAGTAAGGCAGAAACAAGGTGTAAGGGAAAGGGTCCGTTAGAAAAACTTCGGAAAGGCAAACACGTACACACGACGGTGAGAAACACTTCACACACAAACAACACCACGCGCTCACAACACACACACACACACACACAGGTATGTGTGGGTTGTGTGTGTGTGTCGTGTGTGTGTGTATACACATGTATATAGTTAACCCTTAGCCCATCTAGTATTTTCGGCCTGAGCAACCAAAAGCACTAGACCATAGGCCACTAGACGGGGGGGAAACATGATGGGAACCGAGAGACGGTGACGAGAAGAGGAACGCCGAATACATGAAGAGAGAAAAAAACCGAATCCCCCCCCGCATTGCTGATTGCTGTCTGACTTCATTTGATCTGGAAGATGAGGATTATTGACTGCAATATAGCTATTCAGGGAAGAAAAACAAGCAAGCAAGCCAGCCAACTGGAAGCGACAATAGAAGAAGACCATGCATGATGCCACCATCATATTATATATAGTTATATATAGATATAATACACTATGTGTGTGTGAGTATCTGTCTGTCTGTCTCTGTGTGCGATGCACTGCTTGTAAGTTCCCGTCACCTGAAAGACATGGCAGAGTCCGTCCTGCCAACGACAACAACATGATGGACGGCAGACGATCCATGGATTGGCTCGGCGCTTCCTTTTTCCTCATTCTTTCTTTCAGTTTCTTTTTTTTTTTTCAATCTTTTTCTCTTTTTTTTTCTTCCTTATCTTTCTAACCTTTTCTTTTTATCTTTTCTTTCGTTCTGTTTTCTTATCTTTTCTTTCCTTTTTCCCTTATCTTTTCTGTTTTCTTTTTTTCCCCTTTTTTTTTTTCTTCCGCATTTTATTATTATTTTTGTTTTTGACTCACCAATGTCAAAACCGGAAAGTTTAGAGACATGTAATTACTGTACGGTTTATGTAGACCCGATCCCTGTACTGTGTGTATCTGCTGCGCTGCAAAGACCAAGCACTGTTTTTATTGATCCCTGTACATTGTTTATAATAATACATGAAACGTTTTCCGAAGTTCAGCTTTTGTATGGCTTAATCAACGTCAGTTTCATTTCGAGTTAAGCGTCACGTACTACGGCAAAGTTCTGTTTCAAACAAAAACTGTTGGCGACTCTACGCTGTACCATGTTGCTTCATCCATTCTGAGACTGATATGATGATGATTTAGATATTCCTCTCTCTCTCTCTCTCTCTCTCTAATATCCTCTCTCTCTCTCTATCTCTCTCTCTCTGTTTCAACCTTACTGCATTACTCCGTGTGCGTGATGACACAAGGAAATGATGTTTGTGGGAATTTATTTGTTTTTGTTAAACCTTCAATTGATACACACCTAAGAAAATGAATGTGTACTATTTGTTTGCAGGAAAGGAAGAGGGAAATGGTTATTGTTCTGTACTCCCCCCCCCCCCCCCCCCCCCCCCCCCCCCCGTTGTCAAAAGACCACTTCGGTGTTGACAATAAAATATCA
>JADBJO010002111.1:151636-161636 GCA_016801955.1 Conus betulinus
ACAAAACCCAAGCCCACGTTTGACAGCCTGCGGCGTGAGTTTTGGCCCGGTGCAGTGGAACTCCAAGAAAAGCTGTGGGGAACCTCCGACGGACCGCTGACTTCGCCAAAGCTACTGGACTTTGTATCTGACCAGCATGACCAGGGAACGCAGAAGAAGAAGAAGAAGAAAAAGTTTTAGAGTGATGGGCCGTAAACTTATTTCATCATGGGAGCAAGAGTTACCTTACTTGTTCGGTATTGACTTGGTTTGTCCAGTCAATAATCCCTTTGGAACTCCGGAGGTTCCGCAGCAGCAGAAATGCTGCCTTGAAGATTTTGGCCCTGGTACTGGTGTCTGCCAGGCAGCCTTTGGCTTCTTCCACTGATTACCACCACAAGCTTTGAGACACTTTATGTTTTAAATCAATGAATCTGTTTGGGCAGAGTAAGTAAGCCAGAAAACAAAACATTACACACATTCTCCGTTACGCTGATTAAACCCTTCTTGTCCCCCATCCTTCCTTCTCTCTCTCTCTCTCTCTCTCTCTCTCTCTCTCTCTCTCTCTCTCTCTGTCTCTCTCTCTCTGTCTCCCTCTCTGTCTCTATCTCTGTCTATCGCTCATATACACACACACACACACACACACACACACACACACACACACGCACGCACGCACGTACACACAGACACACACACACACACACACACACACACACACACACACACACACACACACACACGGGCAACACACACACACACACACACACACACACACACACACACACACACACACACACACACACACACACACACACACACACACACACACACACACACACACACACACACACACACACACTCACATCTGTACACATGCAGGTACACACTGCCATACAGATGCACGCACACAGACACAGACACAGAAACACACAGACACACAGACACAGACACACACAGACACACACACACACACACACACACACACACACACACACACACACACACACACACACACACACACACACACCTGATTCAGGGAGACACTCCTTCAACAATGCTTCATATACACAGACGCCCTTTCCCCTCAGGACTTAGCAGACAACCCCCCCTCTCTCTCTGACTCTCAACATCAACATCCCCCCCCCCCCCCCCCCCACCCCACCCCCCCCCCCCCCCCCCCCCCCCCCCCCCCCCCCCCCCCCCCCCCCCCCCCCCCCCCCCCCCCCGTTTGCCCCATTCCCCCTCCTCGACCCTCCAAAAAGACACGCACACACCAACTCAAGACTCTTACTAGTCCCCCTCAGTCCGCCTTACACCCCCTCCCCCTCTCCCCAACCCTCTCTCCTCTCTCAAGCCTCCTCCTCACAACTTCCCCCCTCACTTCCACCTCCTGTCCTCCCATCCTCCCTCTCCTCGCCCCCCCCCCCCCCCCCCCCCCCCCCACACACACACACACACACACACACATCCCACCCCTCTCCTTTTTCAGCCTTTCTTTTTTTTTTTCCGCCAGACTTTAAAAGATTCCAGACCCCTCCGCGTGCCAGGCACAACAAGAAATGTCAGGCAAGAATAACAAAGCGCAATTGCTGCTGCTGACTTCAAAACAACATACACCAAGGGAAAGCAAAAAGGGGAAACGTACCGGGTGTACAACAAGGATTTGCTGGGTTTACAACAAGGATTTCCTGGGTTTGCAACAAGGATTTGTTGGTAACACAGTAGGGATTTTTTTCTGAGTGTAGAACAAGAATTCCCTGAGTATATCACAAGAATATTTCCCGGTATACATCTAGGATTTGCTAGTAGCACAGTAAGGAGTTTTTTTCTGAGTGTAAAACAGGGATTTGCTAAGTATATGACAAGGATTTTTCCCGGTATACATCAAGGATTTTCAAGGAGTACAACATGGATTTACTGGGTGCACACCGAGAGTTTGCTGGATGCTCGACCAAGGAATTGCTGAGTTCATAATATAAAGAACTTCTGAGTGTGAAATATGGATTTGCTAAGTGAACAGCAAGGAAATGATGGAAGTACAAGAAGAATTTGCTGGGTATACAGCAAGGATTCGATGGAAGTGCAACAAGAAATTGCTGGAAGTGCAACAACGATTATTTTGTTGGAAGCACAACAAACATTTGCTGGGTGGGAAACAAGGATTTGTCAAGTGTACAACACGGATTTGTCAGGTGTACAGCAAGGATTTGTCAGGTATATTACAAGAGTTTGCTGGAAGCACAACAAAAGGTTTTAAGGGTGTACTGTAAATATTTTCTAGGTGTACAACTAGAATCTGTTACGAGCACTATCGGAATTTGCTGGGTATACAGCAAGAATTTGCTGCTAGCACAACTCGCTGGGCACATGACAAGGATTTGCTGGTTGTAGGACAAGGATTTTCCGGAAATACAACATTTACTTGCTGGGAGTACAACAATGACTTGCTAGGTATACAACCAGGATTTGCTGGGTGTACGACTAGGATTTGCTGGTTGTACGGCAAGAATTTGATGGAAGCACAACAAAATTTGCTGTAAACATAACCCAGGATTTTTGCTGGGTGTACAAACAGGATTTTACTAAGTGTAAAATCAAACCGCTGAACGAGGAAGGAGTGCTGAGCCAAAAGCTTGAAAACTAGCATTAAAGTGACACAGTGAGTATGTTGTGGTCGAAAAAGAGCCAGCGGTAACAGATTGAGTCGCCGACGACAAGAAGAAACCCCAACGGTAATCAAAGTCACACGAAACACCATCAAAATCAATGTTAGAAAGGACTGACGTTTCGCCCATTACGCTCAAAAGAACAGCACAGACAATGTTAACAATAAAGAAAAGTACCCAGGAAGTCGCAAACCTCTGCCACACCAAGTTGAAGGGATACTCTATCCGCCCTCTGACGTGGATCCATGTGACAGAGCCACGTGATAATTTGTTGGCTTCGTTCCTTGCACCCAATCCATCTGTTCGCCAAAATTCGTTAAAATCGGTTGAGTCGTCTGTGCGTAATCTGGCTGACAGACAGACAGACAGATAAACAGACAGACAAACCAACAGACGTGAGTAAAGAATAGCATCCTTAGCAGACATAAAAAAAATCCACCTGGAAACAAAAATAGATTGTTCGTTCAACAGATTCGCTCATGCTAATCCAGAGAGAGAGAGAGAGAGAGAGAGAGAGAGAGAGAGAGAGAGAGAGAGAGAGAGAGAGAGAGAGAGAGAGGGAGGAGGGGGAGGGGTGGGAGGGGAGGAGGGGCTGAGGGAGTGTCTAGAGTTTTGGGAACTTTTGTTCCACATCCAGACCAGGTATCCTATGTACATCATGACTTCATGATGCATGCGTTTCTTTTTCCCAGAGAGAGAGAGAGAGACAGAGACAGAGACAAAGACAGAGGTAAAGACAGAGACAGAGAGTGCACGCATGCGTTTTTGCGTGTACGCACGAGTGCATGCGTGCGATCGTGTGTGGTGCGTATGCATGTGTGGAGCAACTGCGGGAAAGTGGTGTTTGTCTACCACTGGATTCATGACAAGTTGAATATTGCACGTGCGCCCATTCGTAGGATGGGGATGGGACCTTACGACGAACGTGCGAGATTGTTGTGCAGTGTCATCTGGATAATCGGGCTACCAGATGATTCAACGATGTTCACTGCATTGTGTGACGTATCACGTGGCTGGCGCGTTTGTTTGCTTGCTTCTCTGCTTTTGTTTTTGTTTTTAAAACAAAACGACCTTCGTTCACTGTAGTTCACGCATTTTTTAAATCTATCTATCTATCTATCTATCTATCTATCTATCTATCTATAGACGAAATAACAAATGTAGTGGATGATGTATTGACTGGAAACATATGTACTTTACGCAAGAGCACAAACCCCACCAAAATGACAAACAGACAGGTAGACGGACTGACGGATAATATGCACGCTGACGTACATACACACATACATACACATACATGCATATATGCATACATACATACATATAATAATTATTATAGACACACATACATAGATACAAACATGCATACATACATACATACATACATACATACATACACCTACCTACATACCTACATACATACATACATATCAATTACTTTAATGCATCAACTTGTCAAATCAACAACAATGCACAGTAGTCCAGATTGCAGGCGCATCGATAAACGTTCTCTCTCTCTCTCTCTCTCTCTCTCTCTCTCTCTCTCTCTCTCTCTCTCTCTCTCTCTCCTCTCTCTCTCTCTCTCCTCTCCCCCCTCTCTCTCCCCCCCCCCCCCCTCTTTCTCTCTCTCTGCCCCCACGTCATTTCTCTCTCTCCGGCTGGTGCCAATTCTTTGTCTGTCAGTGCTTTAGTCAGCTGATACTATTTAAAGCACAGTTTGAAAGTCAACATCTGTCAGTTTCAATGCTGGTTCATGAGGTGATTCCGCCTTGACCAAACACGCCTAGACCCAATCATGACAGACATGCTCAAGTATTTTGCGATGTATTTTGTTATGGGCAGTCCCTAACATTGAAAGTCCTGAAACCACTCTTTTATGAACTATGCCTAGTGAACCTATTACAAGAATAACCACTTTCGTGCTAAATCCGGCATCACTAAGAGCATAGCAAAGAGGCATGTACTTTTGAAATTTGCCCTCATAGCATGTTTGTATGAATGTGTCAAATGGGTTTGAAACCTCGATGACGAATGCGACCGAGTTTCGATGGTCGATGAAGCATAGATCAGGTTTCAGCCTTGGTAGATCTTCAACACCGTTTATAGAGACAGGCCTATTTTGAAGAACAACATCCACAAAATCCGTCGCAATGCATTTCTGTAGCTCCTTTTTGATGATCTCAACGCATCTGTCGTGTCTTTGTGTGTAGAGGTCCCTCAGTTGACGACATCCATTCAAGGCATGGGAGTTTGTGTCAGAACGAAACATACATACATACATACATACATACATACATACATACATACATACATACATACATACATACATACATACATACATACAAACATGCATGCATACATACATACCTATGTGCATACATACACACAATTATATGGTTGTGTGCGTTTCTTTCCTTTTTTTTTTTTTTGTGTTGTTGTTTTTTGTTTTGCTCGGTTTCCATGATTGTTTCTGTTTCCAGTAACAAGATGTTCACAAGATGTTCTTTTCTGCATGTTTAAAGCCGTCCAGGGCCTTGTGTGGTCGCCAGAGTAGGAATGAAACTGAAACTGAAGTCAACCAATTGACTGGGAGACCGATTGACCAAACCACCATAAACGAGTTTCTTGGGATAGGTTTTGATTACAACAGCAAACAGGAACAGCAGCAGCAGCAGCAGCAGTAGCAGCAGCGGCAGCAGCAGCAGCAGCAGCAGCAGCAGCAGCAGCAGCAGTAGCAGCAGCAGCAGCAGCAGTAGCAGCAGCAGCAGCAGCAGCAGCAGCAGCAGTAGTAGTAGTAGTAGTAGTAGTAGTAGTAGTAGTAATAGCAGCAGCAGTAGTAGTAATAGGAACGATAACGGTATTGATCATTATCATCATCATCATCATCATCATCATCATCATCACCGTCATCGTCATCGTCATCGTCATCGTCATTCATCATCATCACATGATAATGATAAAGATGATAACAACAACAACACACCAACCACACAACAACCACCACCAGAACAATAATAGTAATAACACTAACAATGATGATGATGACGGTAATGGTGGTGATGATCACGATCACGATCATGATAACAACAATGATAATTGTAAGCGCGGTATCTTGGCAGTGGCAAGCTCCAACCACCGTGTACTCATCGTACACCGAAATCAAAACCACACATCTAAATCCGTTCCTCAATTCTCCCATAACCCCGACCTTCCATCAAAGTACAGACCATGCCCCCCCCCTCCCACCCTCACCTCCACCCTCACCCCCACCCCATTCCGTCCCTTGCTCTCCTCTCTTCCTCTCCCAGAACACACAAAGCTTTTAACAAATCTCAGGTGGAATGCTTGTCGAAGAACAGGTATGTCTTAGGGCTGTTGATAAACTCGGGGCAAAGATGAGATGCTGCTGCTGCAGACTGAATGGAAGCGAGTTCCAGACATGTGGCACATGCAGTAAAGACAGAAAGAAATAAATACAAAATAAAAAGGGGCCAAACTGCTTTCTTTCATGGCCCTCATTTTGCGACTAATAACAAGTCGCATGAGGTTTAGGACGAGCGAAGTGAACGGGAGAAAATGGCGCGGGCTCTCTGATCTCTCTCTCTCTCTCTCTCTCTCTCTCTCTCTCTCTCTCTCTCTCTCTCTCTCTCTCTCTCTCTCTCTCATATACAGATTGTTTAAAACTAATTTCGAATGTGAAAAATACTTTGATTACATGGACATTAGTTGCTTTAGGAACTGCCTAATACAGCCGACACTTGGTGTACGGTTCGATTTTCGAAAGAACTTTCAGCGACAATGCTTTTATATGAAAAAATGTGTAAGGTCTTAGAAGATGAGGACCATGTGTCATATGCAGTGTTGTTGAGAAATGGGTCTTTTTTTTTCAATACAAGGAAGCTTGACATTCTTTTCATAATGTTGTCTTAAATGTCAGTACAACCACGAGTTAATCTGACAATAAATTGGTTTCAGTCAGTGAGTGTGGGCCTTTAATGCTGCTTGGTTTATACCAAGCAGCATTAACCCATGGGAGGCACGCCCTTCTAACGGATCGCACGTGCGGTTAGCACTGCCGTGGGAAACACTGCGCCATCAGCAGCCCGGCTTGGAGTTGACGTTCTGCACGGCAGGAGGCCACAAAGAATGTTCTGGATCGGCTGCGACATCAAGAGCGTGTAAACGGAGTTTGTTGGATGAGTCAAGGATGACTAGGAGTTGCATAGCACAGGAGTTACAACTGACACCGCATACCTGCAAATAACAGACACCACATTTGTACATGCATCTTTCACACTGCGCATGATCTATGAGGTCTAAGAGTACTCCACTTCCCTGCAAGCTGATCTGACGTGTCTAATTCGATCGATCGATCGTTGCTGTTACAACATTTCTACAGTGGTAAAGCTGTCACTAGTGACCTCATCCGACAGCGTGGTTAATTGCAGATATGCTGGTGTCAGTTGTAACTCCTGTGCTATGCAACTCCTAGTCATCCTTGACTCATCCAACAAAGCCCGCTTACACGCTCTTGATGTCGCAGCCGATCCAGAACATTCTTTGTGGCCTCCTGCCGTGCAGAACGTCAACTCCAAGCCGGGCTGCTGATGGCGCAGTGTTTCCCACGGCAGTGCTAACCGCACGTGCGATCCGTTAGAAGGGCGTGCCTCCCATGGGTTAATGCTGCTTGCTATAAACTCTGGATACGTCGCGCTGATTTTTTTTTTTTCTTTCTGATCTAGTTGCAAAGTGAGACGACTGCAGGTGGAAATCTAACTAAATCTTACATAAATGTTAGCGAACTGCCAAGAGTAACGTCGGCAAACGAGTCACAAGACAAAACACGACGCGTTTCGACCTCCTGGGGTCTTCTTCAGGCAAGACACAATCAAATAGGACAATGAAAATGAACGAGTGTGTTACAAATTGTCCTATTTGTGTCTTGCTTGAAGAAGACCTAAGAGGTCGAAACGCGTCGTGTTTTGTCTTGTGACTCGTTTGTACACGTTTCTCTTGGCGGTTCGCTAAAAACATTGTTTTTAAGATTTGCTCTCTGGTATCGTAAATGGTGAATAACAAACACGTCGGGTAACTCTTGCTCCCAAGATGAAATAAAGACACGCCCATAAATCCAAACGAATGCTGTTTACGGCACTGAATCATCCAGCAGAAAAGACAACACAGAACACTCAGAACAAACAAGAGACCCCCCCCCCCCCCCCCCCAAAAAAAAAAAAAAAAAAAAAAAAAAAAAAAAAAGTTTCAAGCTTGCCCATATTCTCTGCACCTGAAGCATCTTCACGGCAACAACAACTGAAGAAATGAACGAACGCAATTTGACATTTATTCAAAACTGGCACAGCCTTTTCGTTCGATCTTGAATATGGTCAAGCCGGTCAGCTCGGGGAAAAAAAAAAAAAAACACTTCCTTTAAGATGGCTGGGCCGTTTTTAACACGTGCTTATCTGGGTCGGACGTGAGGAGTTGGGGACAGAATTTTACGCCAGAAGTCCAGGGAAAGTGGCGTGGAAAGCTAAGTACACAAAAGTTAATTGTATTTGCAATCTTAAACTGTCAATTCATCACTTACTATTAGAATGCCCATTTTGCTCGCTAGATACCGAATGAACAATATGGAGATTTTTTTTCTGAAGTATGATAACACAAGGGACATTTTGAATGATGAAGAAATTGACATTATCTTAGTTGCAAAAGTTATTCTATCCACACTTATTGGAAGATTACTTTGAAGTTTTATTTCACTTGTTCTTATTTTTGAAGGGCGGGAAGGGCTGGGGGGGAGGGGGGGGGGGGGAGTAACTTTTGCATGGTGTCTAAAATCACTATCCTTGTGAACAGACATAAATTAAATATTCAACACACACACACACACACACACACACACACACACACACACACACACGCACACACACGCACGCACGCACGCACACACACACACACACACACACACACACACACGCACGCACGCACGCACGCACGCACGCACACACACACACACACACACACGCACGCACGCACGCACGCACGCACACACACACACACACACACACACACACACACAACGACAACAACAAACAACCACCACCTAAGAAAAACAAACAAACAAAAAAAGACCGAACACACAAAGGAAGGTGGGGGGGGGTGGTGGGGGCGTGGGTGGTGATGGCATCAAGACCAGGTAACTCTCACCCCTGCCCCCCCCCCCCCCCCCCCCCCCCTCCTTCCCCCGGTCCCCTTTGAGTCCGGTCTTATTCATTCCTTTGCTCTCAAAGCTACTTCAAGGTGCCTCGAAAAACAAACTATTGTTGCGTCGACTCGCCCTACCTCGTTTAGCCCTCTCTCCCCTTCACTGACTTGAATCACCCCGTCTGCGCGTGCCCCAAATCAGGAAAGATCGTCTGCTTCCGATGCCAGTTTCCTCGAAGGCGTTCCCAGAAGACGAGACTGAAGCAGACGGCAGATCCGCAGTGCGGCTCGGGTTTTTCAGTCTAGTCTGTTTAGTTTGTGGGGTCCGGGAAATATCATGTGTACATAGTGTCACGGTTGAATCTGCATTGGGAGAAAACTAGTCGAAAGTTTCTTTAAGTTCTCTGACAAAATTTTGCAGCCATTCATTTTGTGTCAGCAAGCCCAAAGTTTATGGTGAGTCGCACTTTCATTTTTGTTTTTTTCCTTTCTTTTTCTTTTTTTCATTTCTCTTTTATCGCTCTCTTCTGTTCTCTTTCTTTCTTTTCTTTCTTTCTTTTTCTTTCTCTGTCTGTCTTTCTTTCTTTCTTTCTCCTCCTCCTCCTCCTCCTCCTCCTCCTCCTCTCCTCTTCTTCTTCTTCGTGTTCGGTACACACACACTGATGGTGTGCGAAATTTAACAGATCCATTTTGTGTCGACATCATTGACAAACACTGCTGGCATGGACAGAAGAGCTTCACTTCGTTAGAGCGCGAATCAGCGAGATGACACAGGGAGTGGATAGTGAAAAGGGGGGGGGGGGGGGGGGGTATCTCTTCTTCCATAGATCGACCACAATCAACATTCTGATTTTTATGTCGCTATATTGAAAGGGGGCCCACCAGTCAGCGTTCAGTGTTTACAAAAAAAAAAAAAAAAAAGTTAAAAAAAAAAAAAAAAAAAAAAAAAAAAAAATCCCATTAGCCTGCGTGCATTGTCAGTCTTGCTATAAACTGGGGCGTTGCCCAAAACCTTTGAAAAGGGCAGGTGTGTGCATACCGTGGTTTGTGTCTCCCTTACTTTCGATTTTTGCTGACCAACACGCAGTGTTTGCCCAGTCTTCCATGTCCTCAAAGACTGAACTAACTTCTGATGAATCACGGTG
>JADBJO010002111.1:184136-194136 GCA_016801955.1 Conus betulinus
GGGATTTTGAACCTCCAAGTGACATTGTTTGAACTTCCACGTCCCCAGTGGGGTTGTTATGCTTGTCCATACTCTTTGTAATTTGAAAACGCATTTCTAGGATCTGAATGCCTCCAAAACATGAAGAAATCCGTCATCTCGGATGAAGCTAGCTAAGCCTTGAGAAACAACCTTTCAAGGTAACGAGTTGCTGCTTTTAAAGGATCACACGAGGAAAGTTGTTTTTTTAGTTAGAGTAAGGGAGACGAAAGGGGGTGGGGGATAAAAACAAAATCAGGTTCGAGTCTGTTTGAATCATAAAATGTATTAAGCACCAACCAACCGCGAGATTATCCTTGATAGACAAAACACACAGGTGTGAAGAAATAAAAAAAAAAAGAAATGCGGCGAAGAATTCGGGACTGGAATCAAGAGATTGCAAATGACAAACGCGCTTCTATAGTAAACCTTTCTCTCTGGTGCAGTGTGCGATCTGCCAACTCTCTGTCCATGAAATATCAAAATCCAATCTTGAGAACTACCCTGAAATTTTTCCATCGTTTGAGTAAGCCGCGATTAAAGAGTTTGTGTGGGACACTCACAGATTTAAATCACATTTCACAGAAGAAGTGACGTTTACTCGCGCTCTATACGCCGGCAAGCAATTAAAAGCATTTTACCTCCAACAAGTGAACACTGTCAGTAAGAACGGAACACGAGAGCAGCAGGTTAGCTAACGTGAGCTGAACAATCAGAAGCAAGTCATCCTCTTCTTCCTGCCTGTGCACAGAGCAGAACCGCCTGAACTACTAAAACTACCGTCACTTGCACAGAGGGTTCCATCTTGCTGCCATCCCCTCCCTGCTCCTGTAGAGAAGCAAAGCAGACCGTGGAACTCACTCCCCGTGACTCTGGTACCCTCCAGAGGCTGAGACAGGAGGCGAGACCAGTGCCCACCGCTCTGGGAGAGAAGCTGCCCGGATTTGCTGAGGCTGTGAGGAAGACCACCCATTTCATCCTGGCGATCTGTGTCCGAGGGTGACGGCCGTTGAAGAGACGACGATGACGACGACTTTCAGCAAGTAAGATTTGACGTGATGATCGTCTTAAGACAGGAATGATTAAGGAAAGGGAAAGAACTCTTTGCTGTGAGTGCAAGATCAGCCGTGACCTTCCTATCAGAAAAAAAAAAAAAAAAATTAAGGAGGGGAAAGAACTTTTTGCTATGAGTTAAAGTCCAGCGGTGATCGTCTGAAGCAAGAAAAAAAATGAAGGAAGGGAAAGAACTCTTTACGTGAGTTTAGATCCAGTCGCAATCGTCTGACATTAGGGGAAAAAATGAAGAAGGGGAAAAAAAACTCTTTGCTTTGATGGTAAGTCCAGACATGGTCTCCCTGACACAAACAAAAAAGAGGGGAGAAACACAAAAAAAACTCTTTGCTGTGGGCTAACGTCCAGCCGTGATCTTCCAGACACAAGAAAAATTGCGGAAGGGAAAAGAACCCTACTGTAAGCCAAAGTCCAGCCTGCCTGTAGTCTTTCGGATAAAGCGATTCCGATGTCCTGTTTGCAGCATGCTCTCGGCGCACGTCAGAGGCTTCATGCACCACATACCACAAAACTTGAGTTTGAAAATCAACTCTGAGAGACGAATCAAAAGATATTGAAAACGGATCAGAAACAAAATACAGATGACGCTGTGGTAAATTGAAATACTCCCCACAGGGGACAGTAGATCAAAGTTCGCAGAATTACTTGCTATAAAGAGGAAATTTACACAAAACAACACAACGAAGCACACACACCAGCTTTGGTAGTGTCCATACGTGCTCATACCATTTGCCCCCCTTTACCCCCCCCCCCCCCCCACCATTTCCCCAACTTCTGGTCGGTGTATTTCCCCCCCGACCGCATGTTAACCTAACCTTCCCAGCTCTCCCCCCCTCCCTGTCGCTCGCCTCTGTTTTCTGTCCTCTCTGTTATTTCAGTGTGTGTGATATGTCCCGAGCTTCGCGTAATGTTAATCTTCCCCTCTTCCATTGTCCATCTCAGCTCTCCCCACCATTTCTCACTGTCGCTCTGTTTCTCTTTGTCTGTCTGTTTGTCTGTCTGTCTCTGCGTCTCTCTGTCTCTATCTCTGTCTCTCTCCTCTCTCTCTCTCTCTCTCTCTCTCTCTTTTCTATCTATCTATCTGCTATTGAGCACATCTGTTTGATGCTTCCCCACGCCTCTCTACCATCTTCAGACTCGAACGATTAGGCGGCAGGATGCATCGTGTGTGTGTGTGTGTGTGTGTGTGTGTGTGTGTGTGTGGTGTGGTGTGTGTGTGTGTGGTGTGTGCGTAAGTGCCGTGCGTTGTGTGTGTGTGTGGTGTGTGTGTGTGTGTGTGTGTGTGTGTGAGAGAGGAGAGAGAGAGAGAGAGAGAGAGAGAGAGAGAGGAGAGAGAGAGAGAGAGAGAATGTTTTGTCCTTATCTGTTTTCACTGGCCTAAACGGAAAGAAGACGTTTTGACGACGCAGCGGTGGGGAGCACGGGCGGGGGGGGGGGGGGGGGGGGGGGGGGGGGGAAAGGGGGGGGGGTCGTTGCAGTAAGGAAAGGATAGCGCCGAGTTGGCCCGCTGTTTTGTCTGTCTGTCAGTTTGTTCTGCAGGTGCGCGCGAGCGCGCGCGTGTGTTTGTAATGAGAGCGACTTTGGATGTGAGCCAGAGCTGTCATACACCCAGTCGGCTGCCTTGTGGCGGCGGCTGTAGGAGAGAGAGAGAGAGAGAGAGAGAGAGAGAGAGAGAGAGAGAGAGAGAGGAGAGAGAGAGAGAGAGAGAGAGAGAGAGAGAGAGGCGCGAACGATTGGGGGAAAGTGGAGGGGAGGGGAGAACGAGGACGAGTGGGCCAGACAAAGTAATGGGAAGTGGGCGGTCAGGCGGTTTCAAAACTGCATCAGAGTTGGACAAGTGTGTTCGTCGGGAACAAGGGTACCCAGAACAGGGGGGCCGGAATAGCTCAGTGGCAGAGCGCCGGACTCGTGATCTTGGTGATCCTGGGATTGCGGATTTGAATTTCGCCGGGCCGTATCGGTACAGGGGGATTTTTCCCTTGGAGTTAGCATTGGTTCTGACTCCATTCCCCATACAGTCCTTCGAATGAGACTATAAACCGAGGTTCCGTGTGCGAACGCTCGCGTTAACATCTTGCACACACGTAAAATCCCATCACCAACTTTTGGAAGAGAAGGCCTGTTTGGCCGTTGGCATGGATGACACGTTACACATAGCAAGCGCCCTGCGTGAAAAAAGAAAAGAGTGAAAAAAGTAAAGAAATTGTGTGAAACAATATTGAATAATACTGACTGAATGACACGGGAAACGACTGAATGAAGCGCCAGCTGGCAGCTCTTCAGTCGGCACTATCCAAGTAGGCAGCCCGTTGTGTAAACGAGTGTGGGATTGTAAAGCGCTTAGAGCTTGGTCTCTAGCCGAGGCTAGGCGCTATATAAGTATTCATGATAATGATAATAATGAGATCAATATTGACTGATGCATGGACAGGTCGACTGCGCAGGAGTGGGCTGTGATATGAAGCACGTGCATCAATTCCCTAAATTAAAAAAAAAAAAAAAAAAAAAATGGAGAGGAAATGTCCACGTGGGATGTCACTGAAAATCTGGGGGCAAACAAACAGAATCCCTGATCATACCGTTTCTTTCCTCGATCAGAAATATGGTGGATTTAGGACTGTGCGCCCGTTACCAGTATTCATCACTCTTCTTTAAGCGAGGATCACAGGTTAAACATCTCACAGCCATTATGCCATTTGTGAAGATCAGCGGTGAACGGGCCAGTCTTTAGCCGTGTCGTGTGTCGGTCCACACAGTTCCGTTTGTTTGCAGTGTTTTTCGTCTGCCCTTGAGGTACGAAGCCTGTCCGTTTTGTTTGCGATCACGCGTGTTCTGCCTGCCCTTGTAGGCTGCTGTGACATCTCACACTTTTTTGTGCTCACTCCTTTTCATACCGTGTACCAGCCCCCCCCCCCCCCCTGGGAAATTCCAAGCTACACAGAAAATACTGCTGCCCATATATCGTGATACTTACTTTATTCAGCGGGAGTGAAAATAAAAGGACACACACACACACACACACACACACACACACACACACTCGGCGGAAAATGTTGTAAAAATAGGGAGAGGGGTTTGGGGGACGGGAAGGAGGAGGGAGCTTTCATAATCCACATGTTTCTAGAACCGGGGAATGGAGCGGGCGTAGGGAGGGGGGGGGGGGGGGGGGGGGGGGGGGCTCCGACCATACTGTAACATGGAATAATGTTCTCACCATCCCCACCGGACTGCCCAGGAACAACACTCCGCGGTAACCATGATTGTCAGATTTTTTTTTTTAGTTTTTCCCCCGGTGGATCCTTCTCATTTGGGGCTGAGCAAGCAACTATCCCTGAATCACCGGAAGAGAAGAGTGAGAATTTTATGCCTTTTTCCCCTCCCTCACTGTTATCGTACGGCGCAGTGCACCAGATAATTGTCTAGGTGTCGTGCTGTGTAAATTGTCCGCATCATTATCGTTGTTGACGTTATCACACAGTGGCAACTCCGGCGCGGAATCACTCCTTGTGTTTGTGATCTCCCTTGTGATTAATTTTTGTTTTCAGATTGGCCTACTAGCGTTAGAGTCTTGAACAGGTTTTACTTCATAGTCTTAGCTTTAAAAAAAAAAAAAAAAGCACAGAGTTCCGTTGTTTAAAGTGCTTTTAACTTACTTGCAGTCCAGATGTGGCGGCCTAGGTGTTCGGCAGGACTAGAAACTGCATGACCCCCTCACACAATGGACGCCAGGCAAAAGGGGTTGTTGCTCCTTTTTGCAGCTTGTCACGTTTCTGTCAAAGTTGACCACAGTGGCTGACGAACAGTTGCTCTGCAAGCTTGGCATTGACAGGTGGTAAATGACAAAACTCGAAATACATTTCAAATGGCGGAGAGAAAAAGATAAAGATCAGATCTATCACACATTTCAAATGGCGGAAAGAAAAAGATAAAGATCAGAATAAATCAAGGAAAAAGAAAGATCTATCACACACAGTTCTAAAAAGTGTGTTATCACACATTTAAGGCATGCATTTATTACCTAAATCAAAACAAAATAAAACAAAGCAAAATAAAAACAAAACAAAACCAGTCACAAAACAAAACCAACCAAACCACCAAAAACTCACACATCAGCGACAACAAAGAAATGAAATCACACACACTAAGGATGAGGGAGGGGGCGATTAAAGGAGAAGAAGAAGGAGGAGGAGGAGGAGTAGGAGGAGGAGGAGGACAGAGAAGAGAGAGAGAGAGAGAGAGAGAGAGAGAGAGAGAGAGAGAGAGAGGTGGGGTGAGGGTGGACGCAAAAAAAAAAAAAAACAAAAAAAAAAAAAAACCTAAAAAAAAAAAAAAAAAAACCCAGTGTGATCATTCTTGAATTGTGTAACAAAAATTATCTGTTTTTTAGTCTCGCGTTTCTATCGCTGTGATTGTTACGCTAGAAATTTTCAACATTACATGAGGTTGCGCCGCACGGCCAGATTCAAAACTACGTTATTTTTCGATAAAATAGTGCACGGTTTTGAATATAAGCTCATTTACATTCTGATTGTTTTGTACGAAAGCTCATTTTCATGCAGTTCTGGATCTGATTTCCTTGAGGAAGAGTTCTTGCGCTACGAAGAAGAGTTCTTTGTGCTACTAACATTGTAGGAGGAATGAAAATGCTGTTTCATTTGATGATGGTGTTGTTTGGGGTTTGCAGTATAGTGTGTTCAGCGGTGCCTCTGGCTGCGCCAAAAGTACAGGTTGAATCGAAGGTTAGACAGCGGTGATAAAGACTGCATTTTCCGCGGCAAAGTTCGCAAAGATGCATGACTGCTCCCGTCTCCAGTGTAGTAGCGTGACGCACAGCTGTAACTTGGGATAAAACGAAACGTTTGAACGCAGTGAGTAAGCCATTTCACTGTAATTGGTCTAGGAGATTGTTCCTGTGATGCAAGGTATGATTTTTTTTTTTCAATGTATGTAAACACAGTTGTTTTACAGCGCGCGTAGGACCCAGTTATAAGCTCTATGCTTTGAATTCGGATTTACTGTGGATACTGTTCATAGATTCTACAACTAAGAGCATTAGGCGAGAAGGAAGGAAATGGGAGGGGGTGGTGGTGATAGCAATAACGTGGGCAGGGTAGGAAGGGGGCAAGGCAGAGGAGGTACGTGTGTGTGTGTGGGGGGGGGGGGGGGGGGGGGCGATGATGGAGGAAGTGGCTCACAACCCGACACCAGGACATGGTTGATTGGCTCTTGGCGTGTCGGTCCATTATCTGGTATGATGACGCTGTCAGCGAGCTCAGTTGGTGTTCCATGCCCAGCGCCCTCCACTCCCCCCCCCCCCCCCCCCCCGCCCTTCCCCCCTCCCCGCCCCCTCTCCGCGCCTCTTCCCTTCCTAGCCCTTCATCCTCGTCATCCACGCTTCTCTCACCACAGTCCCCATCCCTACTCCGCCATTTCCTGTCCGATCATTTTTCTGTTATTCTGCCAACTATGATGACAATAGGATCATCGTGACATCAGTTCTGTGTTTTCTCTGTGCACACGAATGCCGTTGTTGCTTTTTTTTTTTTTTAAAAGTTAGTTAGTTTTTTTTTTCGTTTGTTCGTTCGTTTGTTGTTTCCCTGTTCTTTTATGTGTTTTTCGTCATTTCATCTCTTTTTAGTTCTAAGGTATTATGTGTGGTTGCTTCTTCCACCCTCCGCCATCTGTCTGTCTGTCTGTCTGTCTGTCTGTCTGTCTGTCTGTCTGTCTCTCTCTCTCTCTCTCTCTCTCTCTCTCTCTCTCTCTCTCCTCTCTGTTCACCTTGATTGGATGACATAAATAGTTTTATTCGTTTATTTCGGCAAAGGTGGAACGATCATAACCGGGCCGAACTGGAATGTACATGTTGAAGACGGTTACCGATTTGGTATTTACACGGCGTTAAACCCTGCACATTGTATTCCAAAAGTACTGATTTATGCAGATTAACGGACATCAAATATATTGTTACAAAATTTAGATTTTGTGTATCGGATATCTGTGTACATTCTAACCGTCACAGGCCTTTGAATCATCCTATTTTACATGTCCTCTCTGTCATGAAGATGATGAAAATGAAGTTCGTTTTGTTCCACCGAAGTACTTTAGAAATCTCTTTTTTTTTTTTTCTCTCTCAAACTGATTATGTTAATACAATCGAAAAAGACCATTACACAGTTCGCTCTGTATTTGTCTAAAGCATTCAGAATTCGAAATGATATGTCAATATTACATAGGACTCGTTAAGCTAGTTGAATGGATTTATATTAATGAACTGCGCTGTTTGAAATTTATGTATGCCCTTCTAAGGGGATCTGGCCTATTTTTTGTTGATAAAACATCTGCATCTGCGTCTGTGTCTCTTTCTATATTGTGTGCATCTTTTCTTGTATATGCGTGCGTGCACAGATTTGCCTTTTTTGTAATACGTAAAATATGGTTTTATGTATGTGTTTCTTTGATTTCTATATGTTCACGTGGTTTGCTTTTTCACTCTTCATTTTGAAACAGCCTTAAAGCTTCTGAAATCAGTTTTTTTACTGTATGGGTCCGTAAACGGTTATGGCTTGTCCGTTTTTAGCCTCGTCCAACGTTCTGAGTTTTAGGGGCACCCTTATGTTTCAGATTGACTTGTCTTTTTTTTTTTCTCGTAATGTGTGGGCAAAATATCAAACGGGATGATTGCTTGAGGGGCTCAGCAATAGCTTTATGGTTGGCATTGATTCAGTTGCCGTGTGATGAAGGACCCTACTCGATGTGTGGCCACGTCGTTTTGTGTGTGTGTGTGTGTGTGTGTGTGTGTGTGTGTGTGTGTGCGCGCGTGCGTGCGTGCGTGCGTGCGTGCGTGCGTGCGTGTGTGTGGTGTGAGTGAGTGTGTGTGTGTGTGTGTGAGTGTGTGTGTGTGTGTGTGTGTGTGTGTGTGTGTGTGTGTGTGTGTGTGTGCGTGCGTGCGCGTGTGCGTGTGCGTGTGCGCGCGCGTGTGCGTGTGTGTGTGTGTGTGTGTGTGTGTGACACGACTTTCCTTTTTCTGCGCCCTGACAGTCACGGAAGCAAGCGCCTTCAGTGGAGGCTGGGTTAGCATGACACTGATTGCACACGTTATCTGTTTGACTGTGCGTCTGTCTGTCTGTCTGTCTGTCTGTCTCTGTCTTTCTGTTTGTCTGTCTCTGTCTCTCAACCTCTCTGTCTGTGCTACTGTCTGTCTGTCTGTCTCTATCTTTCTGTTTGTCTGTCTCTGTCTCTCAATCTCTCTGTCTGTCTGTCTGTCTGTCTGTCTATATATCTCTGTTTCTGTCTTTCCATCTGTATGTTTGTCTCTATCACATTCTCTTAGCCTCTCTGTCTCTGTCTGTCTGTCGGTTTGTCTCCCTCCCTCCAGTGCTCCCTCCCTCTCCCCTCTCTCTCTCTTTCTCTCTGTCCCTCACCCTCTCCGTTGATCAACAGTTACTAAACAACAACAACAACATACACACACACACACACACACACACACACACACACACACACACACACACGCACGCACACCACATGTCCGATCTTACAATCTCCTCCCAAGAGAAAAAGAAAAAAGTCAAACTAGTCTCCCCCAGCCTTCTAAAAAAAAAAAAAAAAAAAAAAAGCGAGACGATGCTTGTGACTCATTCAGATACACACAATACCGCATCGTTCAGCCAGTCTGGTGCCTGTACTGATTATCTCACCTTGACTGGGTCTTCGTGGTCGGCTGGGCTAAGAACCACGAAACGTTTGCTCAGTGCTAGAGTACACAGATCGGTGTCAGGTGTTGGGAGTTCCAGTACCAATGGCGCCCGAAATGACGATCCAAACACAGCATACAAACCACCACAACAACAGCAGCAGCAGCAGCAGCAACACACATACGTAAATGCCCATACACACGCGCGTGTGCGTGTGCACACACACACACACACACACACACACACACACACACACACACGCACGCACGCACGCACGCACGCACACACGCACACACGCTCGCGTTTAAAACACACACAGACACACACGCACACACAGATGGACACAGAGACACAGACAGACATACACAGACACAGACACACACTCACACACAGACACACTTACACACAGACAGACAGACAGATACAGATACACACACACACACACACACACACACACACACACACACACACACACGCAAGAAGGAGCCATTTTGCAGATTGTCATCATGTGTTGTTATTCTATTGCCGGTATTAGCGTTAAGTTAGACTGCCCCCCCCCCCCCCCCCCTTCTCCCGCCGCCCCTCTCCCCCTCCCTTTGCCCGTTCCGACCCCCACATGTATTCCCCCGATTGTCATTTCACCCCTGTTAGATGTAGACGCCTCACCTGAAATACCCGACAAGGTCAACCCTGGACGAAAGAAGGGCGTGGCAATACACCTCAGCCAGGGTGGTAGAGAGACCACCAAGTCTTGTTGTTTATAACCAAACTGATCACAGTCTTCTCTTCAGCATTTCTAATACAGCTACCATGATCTGTCGGGCAGTAACCAACACGGCTTGATTTGAGGCCTCGGGTTTATCTACATGTATTACTGTAAGGGAATACTATAATCTGTTGATGGAAAGAAGCGTTGTGAATGATTCATTCACTTCTTTCTATCGGTAGATTACCTTCTCCTAAGCTCCTGCTGGAGTGGGAGAATTCGCTCAAGTGTGCTGTCTTTTTGAGAAAATTGACAAATCTGACCACCACCATGGTGAGCGAGCGCAAGCGCAAATATTCACACAGTTTGTGGGATTTGAACGTTTTCACAGTTTAGGCAAAACACGCGCACAGCGAAGGTGATTGGAACAAAGGCGAAGGTCGGACACTCTGCAGCCCATCATTTCCTGTGGGCACGATGTTTCTCTTATTTTTAATTTTTTTTTTTGCCC
>JADBJO010002111.1:199136-201636 GCA_016801955.1 Conus betulinus
TCTATCTGTCAGTATATATGTATATACGGTCCCTCTGCCTTTCCCCTCATTACGCCTGTTACAAACAAGATAAAATACGACATACCAGCACGCAAGCAACTCCCACCCCACAACTTTTGTATCATGTTTCAAACTTGTAGGCCTGCACAGAGACAGGCCCTGAATATACACAGAAGCAGCACTGAGGATGGAACAACTAGCTACATGCCAAACACAACAGACTATACTGTCATATCCCACCGACTCTGCCAACCTCATCCCGCCGCCCTCGTCCTTCGCCCATTTCGCCCGTGATCACTACCGTCACCAGATAATCGATGTAAGCAGGATGCTGCATCTGTTTTGTTTACCACCTTCCCCTCCTCTCCATCCTCTGTCTCTGTCTGTCTGTCTCTTTTTGTCAGCCGCGCACGTGTGTATGCATTTGCATGTGCATGTGTGTGCACATTCCCTTTCATGCGTGTGTGTGGGTATATATTCTTTTGATAAAGGTGATTTGAGATCATATATGATATAACAGTTAGTCATATATGATTGTCCCCCCTTACCTTGTCTAAAAGGGCTGTACAGCTATTGGACAATAAAAAGTCTCTTTTGTCAGTATGTGTGGAGCAGGAAAGGGATTTTGGAAATGGGCCAGAGCTGTCGTATACAGTTGGTTGTCTTAAAACTGCTTAGTGATATGAAGAAGGGAGAGAGAGAGAGAGAGAGAGAGAGAGAGAGAGAGAGAGAGAGAGAGAGAGAGGGGGGGGGGGGGAGGCATAGGCAGTGGCACACAGACTCAGACTCATTTATATGTTGTAAAACCCATCAAAGGAATTAAGACAACAAGTAAAACAACGAAACTGAACAAAGGAACCAGTAGGTAAAAGACGAGTTAACAAAACAAGTGTTCACAAGTTGTAGAGACAGAATCACTATCAGACATTCATGTTCATGTGTGAGTTGGATGGTGTGGGATGGAAGGTATCAGGAACACGTTTTGCTGCAGACTGGCTTTCATAATCTGTTTTTAGATCTGTAGTACAGTCTTCAGTTGCAGACCAACTTTATGTTCATGTAACATATTTCGCTTGGAACTTGACTCGAGTCCCACCACAGCCATGTATTTGAGAGATTTTCAGGCCTGGTCAACTCCCACCCAGAGCTGAGTATGGTATGGGGTCCAATGGAAGGGCCGAAAGCACACAGCCGAGTTCGATCCATTCAGTTGTAGCTCTGACAGTGAATGAATTGCCTGGCTATTGTGGCAGTTATTTGTCTGCCTAGGGCTTGAGTAACGCTGGGAAGTATTTATGAGAGGATGCTTAGAATACACACCCTATCGTGGTCTTAGACCAGGAAGCAACTGTTCTATCCCTCATCATTCTCATTAATAATTGTCACAAAAAGTTTATGGTTATGTAGTTGTTCATTGCATGCCCTACTTTGGTGGTGACATCAGTTTTCATTATCTCTCCACGTCAACGTCTGTGATAGATTCGTGCTGAAGTCACAGTTGTCGAGAAAAAAAAAACCCTCTCTCTCTCTCTCTCTCTCTCTGTGTCAGTCTGTCTGTCAGTCAGACTGTCTGAATGTCAGTCCGTCTGTATGTATGTATGCCTGTCTGACTGTTTGACTGACTGTCTGTCTGTCTGTCTGTCTGTCTGACTGTCTGTCTGTCTCTGGTGATTAACGGTGACAAAATAAAAGGCCAACCTGTCTTGCGTTCGCCTTCCAAGAGAAGGGAAAACGTCAGACCAGTCCCCCTCAGCCTTTTGAAAGGAGTGAACGATGCCCGTGATTCATTCAGATACGCACAATATCAGACCGCACCTAGTTCAACCCATCTGGTGTCTATACAGATCATCTCACTGATGGGGTCTTCGTGGTCGGGCTGGGCTGTGACGCACGAGACTTTCGCTCACTGGTAGAGGACACGGATCGTTGGAAGTTGCAGCATCTATGACGCCGAAAGACCCCCCCCCCTCTCTCTCTCTCTCTCTCTCTCTCGCTCTGTCTCTCTGTCTGTCTATCTCTCTTTCAAAACTACACACACATACACAGACTAACACAAAGACTAACACACAGACAGACACGCACACACACAAAAACACACACGCACGCACGCACACACACACACACACACACACACACACACACGCACGCACACACGCACGCACGCACGCACGCACACACACACACACACACACCACAAAGGCCATTTCGGCTGCCTATCCTCGTGCTGTCGCTCCCCATTCTATTCTAACGACTATCCTGTATCACCCTTGATAGCTGTGGACGCTGAACCTGAAATAACCGACAAGGTCAACGGAGAGCACAGCAAGGTCGTGGCAATATACCTCAGCCAGAGCAGTACAGAGACCGCCAAGTCTTCTTGTTTATAGCCAAGCCGTTCGCAGTTACCACGTCAGCAGCCCCGCGTACGGCTTCCATCGTCTGCTGGGGTGTACCAACATGGCTTGATCGGAGTCCTCAGCTGTAACCACGTTTACTACTG
>JADBJO010002111.1:214136-216636 GCA_016801955.1 Conus betulinus
AGGCGTCCAAATGATAAGGTAACGGCCAGTTGTTTTGTCTTTGTTTGAGTCATTCTTTTGCGTGTTTCAGTCATTTCGTTTTGATTTATCCATTTTTTCCCCCCCTGTGTATTTGACCTTTGTTGTTATTACTATGCTTGTACATGTTTGTCCTTTGTTGTTATTACTATGCTTGTACATGCCTTTGATTTGACAAAGAAGCACATGTATAATGCTCATTAATGGATCATGACGATGAGGATGACTATGATCGTGACAAGGATGATCTTGATGATTATTGTTTTGTGGTTGTTATTATTGTCTTATGCGTTCTGTAGTCTTTCTTTGTAATTTGTGATTTTTAAAAAAATAAAACATACTTCATTGAAAGAAAGGAAGAAAAAAAGAAGCTAGGTGGGTACTCAGACAGACAAAGAGAGAGAGACCACAAACTCGGTCACTGCGCAACTTCAACCTGACACGCACAGTCAAAACTGCTGTCAAGAAAACAGGACAGGGAGAAGTATGCACGGTTGTTATCTCGCGAATGGGTTCCGTCGAAAATTGGGGGAGCGAATCGGAATGCGCGTGCTTAAAGATCACGTGAAGTACCGTCACTAATGTAAACAAAATGTTTTACTAATCTGACGTCGAAGTAAGTAGGATTCAGTGTAGAACTGATTAGCCACTTTTTTTTTGTTTACTTCCAAAACCAATGTAAACACACGACAAAACAACAACAAACAGAAATCTACGAGGGGGGGGTGGGGGTGGGGGAGTTTTAATTTTAATTCGTAGATGTTTGTTTTCTCGTTCTGTTTTGTCGCACTCCCCCTTACTACGACTTCAGTTGCGATGGTCTTGGCTTGGGGGACCAGATTCCCTAAAGCTGCCAGCTAGACTGGTATTCTCTCTCTCTCTCTCTCTCTCTCTCTCTCTGTCTGTGTCTGTGTGAGAGACAAAAAGTGAAGAAGCCAAAAACCCAAGTTTTGCCAAAAGGGGGGGGGGGGGGGGGGGGGGGGGGGGGGGGGGGGGGAGGATATGTTGATGTTGTATGCAGCTATCAGCGAGCAAAACATTCATTTTAAAGACAAGCGACAACACGCAACTCACAGCCAAGCTATCGCGCTTGCCCAGGCCTAGCATGCGTGTTATGGGCGATGCGCCAGATAAATCCTACAGACAGATTTCAAAGAGTGATACTTGGCCCATTTATCCTGTTTCCTAAACCTGTCTGGTTTTTGTCTGGTGATGCATGTGCTACCGACACAGCTGTCATCACGTAGGCTGCTATCATCTTACTGATGGCAAAGGTGAATAAATACCAGAATATTGTTTCTTTCAATAAGTTTAAATGTAAAAACAAAGTTGCTGATGCTTAACTTTTGTTGATTTACAGGTTGATAGAGCAACTCCTGCACATTTGGCATCGTTCCTCACAACTTTTTCCTGGACTGTCGTATCTAGACACATTAAAAAAAAAAAAAAAAAAAAAAAAACAGATATCTTTTCCAAAGTCTTCATTTCTTTCTTTCTATTTCTGACGGGCGTTTCGTTCGACTGGAGGTTCCTTTAAAATTGGCTGTGTTGTTGTCTTCATACAAGTATGGCCCCAAGAACCACAGAGAGAGAGAGAGAGAGAGAGAGAGAGAGAGAGAGAGAGAGAGAGAGAGATTTAGGTGTTCATAATTGCTGTGCCTCCGTTAACCATGTTTGATATCAAATTTATTGAACAGATGTTCCTTAACAGATCACAACACACCTAAAAACCCACTGCGGTACAAGGTGGAGCGCAGCTGCACGTGCGCGAAACCACGTAAAAAACCGGTAAAACGGGTGCCTGTGGGAGCATATGAGTTTGAAAAAAAAGGGCGAAATGCTCGTGGTCAATCATGATGCACGTGCATGGCACCTCGTTCATGAACACAGATCAGACGCCGTTGGCCACAAATCTGTAAACAGAACGGTCGTCTACGCCAGCCCCAAAAAGCATGGCACAAAGGCAAAGACTGGACCCTGCCGATCGTGGACGTGCCTTAGCGTTGATTGACGAAGGGATTTCTGGCCGCGAGGTGGCTAGGCGTCTGAACGTGTCCCATTCCACCATCCAACGTCTTGTAGAGAGGTTTCAGGCCACTGGCAGCGTGCAGGATCGGCCACGATCAGGCCGTCCTCGGTGGTGTACCGACAGACATGCTGACCGATTCCTCCTGCTGTCTGCCCTACGCAATCGGACTGTCACCTCATCCACCTTAAGGCGTGAGCTCCTGCAGGCTGCAAATGTCAATGTCAGTAGAAGGACAGTTTGTAACCGTTTGCACGAGTTCGGGCTGTCATCCCGGAGACCAGCAGTCCGAGTACCACTTACTCCAGCTCACCGCAGAGCACGGGCGGACTGGTGTCGTCATCACGTTCGCTGGACGAGGCAGCAATGGTCTCGAGTGCTGTTCACAGATGAGTCCCGCTTCACCTTGGCATTCAATGACGGCAGGACCCGAGTGTGGCGAAGGCCAGGAGAACG
>JADBJO010002111.1:221636-224136 GCA_016801955.1 Conus betulinus
AATACTGCGAAGAGAAAAGCAGTGAGCGCTTCGATGCGGGGCGAGGAAGGGAACCCTTGTCTGGTCACGTCGTAAAATGTGTTTGTTTTGAGAAAGATATCGCGATGATATACGTGGCTTCGGGATCAATAAACATTTTGCATTACGGATCTAATTATTACCGCTTTATGGATCCCATAGCGCGAAGCTGTGTCTACAGAATGGCACGCGGTATCTGATTCAGTCGATTCTTTCAGATCTTCATTTCCATTCATACCCGCCACTCTCCCCTCTCGAACCATCCCCCCCCCCCCCATCCCCCCCCCCCCTTATTTTTTTTTTTTTTTTTTACAATTGAAAATGGGATGGAAGCTTATAACAATGAATACTTCGGTCTTTGGCCTCTCCTCTCTCTCTTTTCACGCATGCACGCACACACACACACACACACACACACACACACACACACACACACACACACACACACACACACACACACTAACACATTCACACACACACACACACATTCACACACACACACACACACACACACACACACACACACACACACACACATACACGCGCGCGCGCGCGTTCTCTCTCTCTATCTCTCTCTCTCTCTGCGGTCGGCTGGGGTACAAGCAACATTACCTTACCTTTCCTTACCCCCCCTCTCTCTCTCTCTCTCTCTCTCTCTCTCTCTCTCTCTCTCTTCTTTTCATCTAAATCTATTGTTATCCTCCGTTAATGCAAAAACTGTGAAAAACCTCTGCATTTACCTGTACAAAGCTTTTAAAGCAAGAGAGTTTGCAATTTCCTAAATTGATTTATAAGTAAGAGTGTAGATAATGAAATGTATAGTTGGTATTTGTCTTGTTTCTTTCTGCCGAAACTTTGAAGCTCTTGTTTTTCTGTAAACACACACCCTTTCTAAGGGGGCGCGTGGCCCTATTGAAATAAAATGTCATTGTCATTGTCATTGTCTCTCTCTCTGTCTGTAGTGTGTGTGTGTGTGTGTGTGTGTGTGTGTGTGTGTGTGTGTGTGTGTGTGTGTGTGTGTGTGTGTGTGTGCGTGCGTGCGTGCACACACACTGACAGTGACACTGACACATTTTTAATTGACATTAGCTTTTCACAGACTTGGTGCTGAAGGAAACAATTTATAAACTAACAGCGTACAATTAGCAATGAGTAAAGGGGGGAAAATACTCACGCACACACACACACACACACACACACACACACACACACACACACACACACACACATACACACACACACACACACACACACACACAACACACACACACATGCGCGCGCGCGCACGCTCGCACGCACGCACGCACATATAACATTGTACGAAGTAAAAGCATGTATTTCAAGTCTTAAGAAGAAAACATCCGTTGGTTTAGACGGAATCTCAAATGAAATGCTGGGACACTTGCCAGATAATGTTATAGAATTTCTTCGTTTTCTTCTACAGAAATGCTGGTCTGATGGTAATATCCCTCTCG
Source organism: Conus betulinus (assembly GCA_016801955.1). Classification (NCBI taxonomy): domain Eukaryota; kingdom Metazoa; phylum Mollusca; class Gastropoda; order Neogastropoda; family Conidae; genus Conus; species Conus betulinus. The sequence continues at coordinate 223,130 of JADBJO010002111.1, forward strand.
TCTGGAAGCACTCAATCATTATTCCAATACACAAACAAGGAAAGCCCAGAGCAGATAAAAACAGCTATCGTCCAATCGCCTTAACATCCCACACATGCAAACTAATGGAAAAGATTGTTTTAGATAGACTAGTCATTCATTACTGCGAAAAATATAAAGTAATACCTGTCAACCAAGCTGGCTTTCGAAAAGGCAGATCTACAACTGAACATCTCGTTAAATTAACAACTCAGGTAAAGCAGCAGTTCGCAAGGCGAAAAAATATACTAGCGACATTTTTTTGATGTCCGAAAAGCATACGATCAAGTTTGGCACACTCGCCTTCTCTATAAACTTAAACACATAGGCATAACAGGTAACACGTACAATTACATTGCCAGCTTTCTATCTAATAGGTTTATACAGGTAAAGCTTGGAAATTCATATTCAAACCCCAGACAGCTAAGTATGGGTCTGCCTCAGGGATCGGTTATTTCTCCAATTTTGTTTAACATCCTTTTAGCTGCTGATCTTCCGAAAGACTTGTCCAAAAAGATACCACTTTAGCTCAATTTGCTGATGATATTTTTGTTTGTGGATGAAGGTGTCAATGAAACGTAAAACTCCAGTCAGGGCTTTGAACTATACAAAGAAAGTGTATCAACGTGAACTTAATAAAATCAACAACTTTATGATAGAAAATGGACTAACATTATCATTGAAAAAAAACAAAAATCATGCTGTTTAATTCAGGCTATGACCTAATAAATTACCTGAATTCACGATTAATGGTGCAGTCATAAATATACACAAATTGTCAAATTTCTTGGCGTCTACCTCACTTCAAAACTTTCGTGGAATTACCACATCGACTACATAACAAACAAAGCTAGAAAAAAGTCTTAACTTTTTGAAGGTAATAAGCAGACAGCACTGGGGACAGGACACAAAGGCACTAATATCTCTCGCTACCTCCCTTGTACGTTCTCGGCTGACGTATGGCCAGGAGTTTTTTTTCAGCGCTCCAG
>JADBJO010002111.1:234136-236636 GCA_016801955.1 Conus betulinus
TGGTGAGATGAGACAGAAGAGTTATATGTTTTTTTTTTTTTTAAAAAAAAACCTTTGATTAAGTGTATTTTCCATTTTTGTGTTATAGTTTATAGATAAGTTTATTCTTTTGACTTGTTGTGTTAACTTTTTTTTTTTTTAATCCCCGTCCCGATTTTTTGTTTTCGTCTAATATCACGTAATGTGGAAAGACGTAAAAACAACAACAACAACCCACACACACACCTCTTCGTTCAGTCTGCCCGTAGGTCAGATTCTGACGCCATTAACGTCAACACCGCCCAACTCGTCAGACGAACAATGCAATATGGACGGAAAGCGGAAAAGCAGAGACACACAAGACTAGAGTTCCGGTGAATTACCTCCTCCGCTTCCCCGACATTGCATGGCAGGCAAGGTATCATTCCGCCAAGCTTTACAGCTGACATAAATATGGATTCCGTCTGGCACTGCCCGCAACTCTTTCTTGTGCGGCAGGAATTCCCGGCTTTGCTGCTGGATTTGGAACTGTGATTCTGACCTTCTGTCCGCTCATACTTCATTCGGGCCGGAATAGCTCAGTCAGTAGACCACAGGACTCGTGATCCTGGTATTGCGAGTTCGAATCTCCGCTGGGTACGTTTGGCTCCAGCGGGGGGATATTTTTTTTCCTTCGGAGTTGTAATTAGTTCTGACTCCGTCTCCCGAAATGTTCCTCAAATGAGAGTATATAAACCGAGGTTCCGCGTGTGAAAGCGCGCCTAATATTTTACGCACAGGGTCTGATCACAGACTTTCGGAAGAGAAGGCCAGTTTGGCCGTTGGTATGGATGATACGTGTACACGTAGCATGCACCGAAAGAATGCAGTATGAATGAATCTCTGATGGACTGATTGACTGAATGAGATGGGAAATGTCCGAATCAAGCGCCGGCAGGCAGCTCTTCAGAGGCTCTACCAGGCAGGCAGCCCATTGTGTAAAAGGAAGTATGGATCGTAAAACGCTTAGAGTTTGGTCTGAACCAAGGATATGCGCCATTTATAGGTACTGCCACCACCACCACCACCACCACCACTACTACTATGACAACTACAACAGCTACTACTACCACAGCTACTACTAGGCTACTTCTATTACAAACAACTCTGCTACTATTACTACTACTACTACTACTACTACTACTACTACTACTACTACTACTACTACGTCGGACAGCGCATGTGCGCGTGTGCCAAACTTAAAGTTTACATCAGATTGCGCGATCCGCTGAACATTACCTTCCTGCGGCTGGTCCATGAAATGAGCAGCAATACATCTCTTAATCCAGGTAAGCACCGAGTCCACCACCACTACGCCTTTTCCCGAGTGTGTGCGTTAACCTCAGGGGCCACTTTACAGCGTATGTTCAGGACTCCATCAACGTTATGCTCCGAACTGCATCATGAAATGTTCAAAAGAGCATCACAGAATGCTGAGAGCTATCATCATGATCTCTTCAGAACTACACGATGAACCATTCAGGTACAGGTCGATCTGCTCAGAATGACAAGATCTATTCAGAATTAACACGGTCTGCTCTTAAGGACATCATGAACTACTCAGAAAAAAAAAAAAAAAAAGTCAGAGGTATGTAATGAATTATTTGGAACAACAACATCCCAAACGTTGCAGAATTGGGTCATTCAATCTGCTCACAACAATTCCACGTAGTACACGAAAAAAACCATCCACCTATCCACACGCAACACTCCCCCCCCCCCCCCCCCCCCCCACACACACCCCCCACACACACACACACACAACACACACACACACACACACACACACACACACAACACACACACACACACACACGCACACACTTGTTCTCACCGCGGATTTATCTTAACTGGAAGTATTTTGAAGCGTCAGCTATTCACATTTCAGGTTATGCAGCAGAAAACGATGGCTTGAACAAACCATTTGTGGGGCGAGAACGGATATCCGGGTTCATGCAAATCGCGCCCACCGCAGCTACCCACGCGCTTCTCCGAGATTGCATAATAGCCATGAGCACCGCCATTACGCTCTGTCTACGGCCCCAGTCCATTAGCTGCGAATACCGGACAAACGCTGTGGGAAAAAACCACGAAAACGGAGTCGAGGTGTTTGGATCGTGGTTTATGACGTGGTGTGAGCTGTCGATACTGGCCGGTAGGAGGGTAGGAAATCTTTCTACCACATGGATGGAGAGGGGGGTGGGCTGTGCGGACCAAGCCACTTGCCCGTCACCTCTTGTGGGGATCAACGGCTAGGGAATGTGAAGAAGAAGGCAATTTGGAGTTCTTACCGGTGGAGCTGTAGAGTTCTTACACAGGGGTTTTGTGGAGCATAACTTCACTAAACAGAAAAATGTAATGTTATCTGTGATTTTTCCTCTTAAGCACACGAGTTCGCACGCTCGCGCGCATTTCAAGTAAATTTACTCACACGCGCACGCGCACGCACACACACACACACACACACACGCGCGCACACACA
>JADBJO010002111.1:254136-271636 GCA_016801955.1 Conus betulinus
TTATGGTAAAGATGTTCACGATGTGAAGTATGAGAATCATAGGCCCCAGAACACTGAAAACACAAAACTGAATCAGCCTTCATAACAGAAACCACTCATGATTTTCAGAGAAGTGAGGTTTTTAAAGGTACCTTGTGTTTTAAAAACAGTTCAATTAAATCAGCCTTCATGATAGAAACCGCTCATGATTTTCAGAGAACTGAAGTTTGTAAAGGTACCTTGTGTTTTAACAGTTCAATTGAATCAGCCTTCATGATAGAAACCGTCCATGATTTACAGAGAATTGGGTTTGCAAAGGTATTTTGCGATTTACTAATTCAACTGAAGCAGCCTTCATGACAAAAGCCGCTCATGATTTACCCAGAAGTTTGGGTTTTTAAAGGTACTTTGTGATTTGCTAATTCAACAGAAACCGTTCATAGTTTTACAGGGAAGTGAGTTTTTTTTAAAGGTACTTTGAGATTTAACGATTCAACCAAATCAGCCTTTATGACGGAAACTGTTCATGATTTACAGAGAAGTAGGCTTGTAAAGGTGCTTTGCGATTTAATGATTACTCCGTGTTTTAATAATTCCAGCTAATCAGCCTTCATTACAGAAACCGTTCATAGTTTACACAGAAGTGAGGTTTGTAAAGGTGCTTTGCAATTTAAACATTTCACAAATAATCGATAGCATGCTTGCATGATTCATCATACGAAATGGACGGTTTCATCCGTACTTCCAGGTTGGTCATGGAAGAGGACTTTAACAATAGTTCACCTGAAGACAAATCGGAATCTTGGTGACCCGTCATGACTGCGTATGCCGTGCTCTATTGATTCATGATAAAGCGTGAGTCTAAAAGCAGCAACAAAAACAGCAACAACAACAACAACAACAATCACAAATATTCGATGTATAGTGATGTAAGAAATTACTTCCATCTCTCGTCTTCCAAATCCTGAGGGAGTGTTCGTTTGAGAAAACATTGACTGAGTACTGTTAAGACATTTTGTTTCATTAGGCAGTTTCCATCCCACCATCCCCCTTCCTGTGAACAGGACTTTTAAAGCTTAACCACACTAATTCATTCATTCATTCTCTCTCTCTCTCTCTCTCTCTCTCTCTCTCTCTCTCTCTCTCCCACTACGCTGTCTGACACCCAGAAGCAGGAGCGGACTGTTCCTCTGTAAGTGTCCTTTCCCCTGTTCTCTTCAATGTTAACATCAATGGCATAATTCAAAAAGTAAACCAACCTTCCGAGTTTTCTTTGAACGTTAATAGATTTGCAGTCTGTAGCCACTGGGGCCATCTGTGCAAACTTACAAGCCCCAACTCTAGCTTTGCGTTGGTAAGACCCGACAGTGGGTCTTGCAAAATGAATTTACTTGTTCCTCTACTGTAACCAGACAGTCTTTGCAAAAACTTAGTGGATCCATTTTCACCATTTTTGACATCATTTTGCTCTCCTGTATTGCCTGGGGAAAGCCTCATTCCAGTTGTGAACGAGTTTGGGAGTTCATTTTAGGTTAAAGATAAACAACTTTTAACCTAAAAAATGTATCCAGTACTTAAAAAAACATCCTGTCACAAATCGGTGAACGGTGAACACAGAAATCGGGAATTGATGAGAAAACTCCACCTTCTTTACAGGACACTATTCCATCGCCCACTGGCCTACGGATATGAAATTTGTTTCTGTCAGACCTCAGTATCTCAAAACTCTCCAATCCCATACGCCATCAAGGCTTTTGACTCAGTATGGCGACGTTCCCATCACTCCTGCCAACATCCTCCTCGCAGCGGCGGGGAGTCATCCCTCTCCAACCGTTGATCAAAACTCGCCCGAAATTCCTACATGGACTGTTCACTGAATCTAAGAACCCTGCTAACGGCTGTGTTTTCCACCCACATTCCAAAATGAATTTGAGGTACATTCCAGTTCTGTTCTACCCTTAGAAATACCCCCCCCCCCCCCCTTTCCTTTCTCCAATTTGCTAAAGAATAACATTGAGCTTTGAGTTGTTTGCGATCTTTTGAGATGTCCCCACAATCCACAGTGAATCCTTTATCACCAGTGATCCGTATTGCTCTCGCTTTACCCCCCTCGAGCTCTCTGGATATTGCAAGACCTGTCCATCCTGTAAAAAAATATTTACTGACAGTTCCAAATCTGAAGAAAGAGTGGCATCCGCAGCTTATTGTTCAACTTGCGCTTGTTCGAATATTTCAATCCATGCTCCTACTGATAGTTACATGTGCACTTCAGAACTCACACATTTGTTCCTGGCAAATCAAGATGCTCCGTTATACTAAACATAAGGTAATTCTCATCCTGTCTGACTTCCTTTGTGCTCTGGGGCCGTACTCTCAACTTGACCGAACCCTGCACCCCCAAACTTACATCAGGAGGTTTTCATCTCTCTCACGTCTGATGGTTACAACGGTGTTCTCCCTCGGGTTCACGATCATGTTGACAGTTGAGACAGTGAGGTGGCCGATCATTTGGCCGAGATGTCACAATTAAAAGATATTCGGATAATCCATCCTATAGATGATGTTTCTTGTTTGCAGGTCTGTCCAAAACTTGAAGAATTCTTGCTACCGAGCTGTCCACTGGTGGCCCACAAAGATTGAAGACACAGGTTCATGCTGGTTACACACAAACTCTCCTGTTATACATACTCGTATCTTTCAAAGGGGGGGGGGGGGGGGGGGGGGGGGGGGTTCTACATGGCACATACCTACCATGTGAGGAGCCAGCCAATCGCTGTGAAACGTGCTCCTAAAGAGTGGTGTGATTTGCAGGCGGTTAGATGTGAGCGCTTTACAGCTGACCTGATGAAGACGTTGTTCACAGAGGTCCTCTGAAAGTAGGTTTTGAGTTTATTACAACGGTAAATGGATTCGTTTTATCTAAAATGTTATGAAAAACTGGATCCGTTTTTAACGTGTTTGAAATGTATCGGTGGTGACTCCACACCCTTCTTTTCCCGCCGCCACGCGTGAATGAAATCGGTTTTGACATGGTAACGGCCTCCGCAATCAGCTGGGCTATAAACAACGCAAAACTGTTTTTTTGCCCCACCAACCCCCGCCCCCACCCTCTGTTTCCCCCATCTCTCTCTCTCTCTCTCTCCTCGCTCTCTCTCTCTCTCTCTCTCTCTCTCTCTCTCTCTCTCTCTCTCTCCTATTAGATCTGACAATTGTTTTTGTTTAGATACACCCCTTCATGATATCTCTCTCATCTCTCTCTCTCTCTATCTCTCTCTCTCTCTCTCTCTCTCTCTCTCTCTAACTATCCGTATCCATATACATAACCATTCTCTCTCTCTCTCTCTCTCTTTCTCTGTCTGTCTGTCTGGTCTGTCTGTCTCTCTCTCTGGTCTCTCTCTGTCTCTCTATCTCTCTCTCTCTTCTCTCTCTCTCTCTCTCTCTCAGGTTAACGCGCGTGTGTGTGTCCTGTGTTAAACTAGTGCGCCCGATTTTTGGTGTGTGTTGTGTGTCTCTGCTCTCATCTTGTCTTTTCTTATGTTCCGTCGTTCTCCTCTCTCTCTCTCTCTCTCTCTCTCTCTCTCTCTCTCTCTCTCTCTCTCTCTCTCTCTCACCACACACACATACACACACACACACACACACACACAACACACACACACACACGCACACACACACACCACACACGACGCGCGCGCCGCGCAACTCGCCACTTCTGTCCTTTTTTTCCTTACTGATTTCTTTGATCATGTTCTGAGGGCGAGGGTTCCAAAAATAGACTTGCCATTAGAAACCCGAAGGACCACCACAACAACAACAACAACAACACAACAACAACAAACAAAACTCCGCAGGTCATGTTGACTGCCTCCTATACCCATAATTGCCCAACACGTCCCTGCTGTGTCCCCCCCCCCCCCCCCCCCCCCCCGGAGAGAAATAAACACGAGATACGTTTGTAAATGAAAATGAGTCATTATGGTTACGGAGGTGTGACGACATGAGAGTCAATTTCACTGACCACGGTAAGGGGATGTTAAAACAGTGTCTCACAAACACTTCTGGCTTTCACATGGTAATAAAAATTCTCTATCCTCTCTCTCTCCCTCTCCTCTCTCTCTCTCTCTCTCTCTCTCTCTCTCTCTCTCTGTGCGTGCGTGCGTGCGTGCGTTGCGTGCGTGCGTGCGTGAGTGTGTGGGTGTGTGTGTGTGCGTGCGTGCATGCGTGCGTGCGTGCGTGCGTGCAGTGTGTGTGTGGTGTGTGTGTGTGTGTGTGTGTGTGGTGTGTGTGCCTGCCTGTCGTCTCTGTATGTCTGTCTGTCTGCCTCTTTTTCTCTCTCTCTGGTCACTGTCTGTCTCTCTGGCTGTCTATCTCCCCCCTCCCCCTCTCTCTCTCTTTCTTCTTCTTCCTCTCTGTTTCTCTCTCTTGCTCTCTCTCTCCCTCTCTCCCTCCCTCCTCCCCCTCTTGTTCTCTCTATCTCTGTGTCTCTCTCTTTCCCTCGCTCCATTCGTCTCTCTCTGTCTGTCTGGGCTTTCTGTCTCTCCCCCTCTCTCTCTCTCTTCTTCCCTCTCTGTCTGTCTCTCTTTCCTCCCTCCCTGCCTCCCTGCCTCCCTCCCTCCCTCCCTCTTGTCTCTCTCTCTCTCTCTCTCTCTCTCTCTCTGTCTCTCCAGCTCCTTCCCTCCCTTCCTCTCTTTCTGTCTGTCTCTCTCTTAGTCTCGCTCCATTCGTCTCTCTCATCTCTGTCTGTCTGTCTGTTGTCTGTCTGTCCTGTCTGTCTGTTCTGTCTCTCTCTTCCCCCTCTTGTTTCTATCTCTGTGTCTCTCTCTTTCTCTCGCTCCATTCGTCTCTCTCTGTCTGTCTGGCTTTCTGTCTCTCCCCCTCTCTCTCTCTTCTTCCCTCTCTGTCTGTCTCTCTTCCGACCCTCCCTGCCTCCCTGCCTCCCTCCCTCCCTCCCTCTTGTTCTCTCTCTCTCTCTCTCTCTCTCTCTCTCTCCTCTCTGTCTCTCCAGCTCCTTCCCTCCCTTCCTCTCTTCTGTCTCTCTCTCTCTCTTGTCTCGCTCCATTCGTCTCTCTCCATCTCTCTCTCTCTCTCTGTCTGTCCGTCTGTCTGTCTGTCTGTCTGTCTGCTCTCCTTCCCCCTCTCTCTCTCTTTTTCCTGTCTGTCTCTCTGTCTGTGTGCCTCCCTTCCCTCCCTGCCCCCTCTCCCTCTCTTTCTTATCCAAGCCTGACCCCCGCCTCCATCCTCACCCCCACCTCCCTCCACCCAAATGCCTGCCGTGGAATCAAGCCCCCTGACAGCCGTGTAGCAATGTGCTGTACGTGATGTGCATCACACTGCCAGGGAGAGAGGAAGGGAGGGAAGGAGGGAACGAGGAAGTGGGAGGGGGGGGGGAAGGGGGGGTGAGTTTTGTCCGGCTCGACCTTCTGGCAGCGGACGAGGGGATGAGCCCGCCTGCTGGGAGGGTTATTTCTATTTCCTCCTGTACAGGCACTGGAAATGTGCAGACCCAAATGCCTTGCGTTAACGGAGAGAGAGAGAGAGGAGAGAGAGAGAGGAGAGATAACCACTGGAGGGAGAGGGAAGGGAGAGGGTGGAGAAAAAGAGAAAGAGAGAGAGAGGGGGATGAGAGAGAGAAAGAGAGAGAGGGGGAGAGAGAAAGAGAGGAGAGACAGGGAGGAGAGGAGAGAAAGAGAGAGGAGAGAGAAAGAGAGAGAGAGAGAGAGAGAGAGAGGAGAGAGAGAGTGAGAGGAAGGGAGAGAGAGGGGGGTAAGAGAGAGGGGAGAGAGAGAGGAGAGAAAAGAGAGGGAGAGGGAGAGAGAGACAGAGAGAGAGAGAGAGAGCAGAGACAGGAGAGGGACGAGAGTGAGAGAGAGAAGAGAGAGAGAAGGAGAGAGAGAGAAGAAAGAAAGGGAGGAAAGAAGAGAGAGGGAGAGAGAGAAGAGAAAGGAAGAAGAAAGCGAGGAGAGAGAGAGAGAGAGAGAGAGAGAGAGAGAAGAGAACGAGAGGGAGAGTGAGAGAACCAAAGACGAAAGAGAGAGAAGCGAGAGGAGCGAGAGAGATGCGAGAGGAGAGAGAGAGAGAGAGATGAGGAGGGGGAGGACAACGAACGAGGGAGAGGAGAGTGAGAGAGACCGAGAGAGAGAGAGAGAGAGGGGGGGGGGAGAGGAGAGTGAAAGAGAGAGGAGAGAGATGAGAGAGAGAGAGAGAGAGAGAGAGAGAGGAGAGAGAGGAGATTGCAGAGGCAGAGACAAAGAACAGAGAGTTTTCAATGAGACAGATGAGAGGCAGAGAAACACAGACATACACCCCAAAATCCAGTGTTCTAGTTTTGAGAACGCAGAGAGAGAGAGAGAGAGAGGAGAGAGAGAGAGAGAGAGAGAGAGAGAGAGAGAGAGAGAGAGAGAGGAGAGAGAGAGGGAGAGAGAGAGAGAGAGAAGAAACGAACGAACGAACGAATTTTTGTAATGAGGGAAAAAAATAAACAACACGGCAGGCTTGTTTGCATCTTGCCCTCAAAAATGAAAAAGAAATATTTCAAATACAAAAGCCATCCTCTACACCCAACCATTAACCAAACACCCACCTGTCGCACAATCCTTTCCAAGCACTCTACACACCCAATGATAATGATGACAAATACTCGATAATAATAGCAATAACAATAGTAATGAATGATAATGATTAAAAAATAATAACATTACAATTCAAATATAACAACATGTGCACATACATGCATATGCATTGTCAAACATTACATCTATCGAATAGCATGATCTGAAAAAGATAGAAATACAGAACACATTACAGTCTCAAATAGAAATCAACATGATAGCAAATCAATATTAAAACCAAGAATCTGTTCCGGAAGGGGGCGTACAGAGAGAGAGAGAGAGAGAGAGAGAGAGAGAGAGAGAGAGAGAGAGAGAGAGAGAGAGAGAGAGAGAGAGAGAGAGAGTGCGGTGATGGTCAAATGTGGTGAAAAAAAAAAAAAAAACAGTAAGCGGCGTCATTGAAAAGTTTACCGCCATCGCAAAGATAGACTATAGACAATTTAAGACAGACTATATTTTATTCTACTGCATGATTTCAGACTGATTAGCACTCTCAGTTAGATGATGAACTCTTGGAGGCTGGCAGAAAGTTTCTGACAATCTCAGACTTATGGAGGGTCTCCCCCACTGATGGGACTATTTCCAACTGATGGACTATTTCCGACTGATGGACAATTGACTGATGGACAATTTCCGACTGATGGACAATTTCCGACTGACAATTTCCAACTAATGGACAATTTCACACTGACAGACAATTTCAGACTGATGCACCATCTCCAGCTGATGGACAATTTGAGACTGATGGACAGTTTCCAACTGACAGACGATTTCAGACTGAAAGACAACCTCATACTGACAGACAACTTCACACTGACAGACAATTTTACACTGACAGACAACTTCACACTGACAGACAATTTCACACTGACTGACAACTTCACACTGACAGACAATTCCACACTGACGGACAATTTCACACTTTCACACTGACTGACAATTTCACACTGACGGACAATTTTAGACTGACGGACAATTTCGGGCTGACGGATATTTTCAGACTGACGGACAATTTCACACTGACAGACAAACATCAGACTTGATCATTCCAGACTGAAGGACAGTTTCAGTCTGATTGACAATTTCAAAAACAGAAAGACTGACGCAAAGATCGTCGGCAGGGTGGTGGTGGGGGTGGGATGGGGGTGGGGGTGGAACCCATGGCATAGCAGACCAATCATTGCTTCAGCCTCAAGTTCTTCCGGATCATCCGGTCTCACCCGCCTGTCCTCCCTGCCTTCCCTCCTCCTCCCCCCCGCTTTCCTCCTTCATCCCCCTCTCTTTCCCATTCCTATTCTCCCCACTTTGCCCCCCCCCCCCCCCTCTCTCTCTCTGTCTGCCTATTCCTCTCTCTCTCTATTCCCCCCCCCCTCTCTCTCTCTGTCTATTCCTCTCTGTCTCTCTGTCTACCCCCCTCTCTCTGTGTCAATTTCCACACTCTCTCTCTCTCTCTGTCTATTCCTCCCTCTCTCTCTCTGCCTATCCTCTCTCTCTCTCTCTATCTATTTCCCTCTCTCTCTCTGTCTGTATCTCCCCCTCTCCAATCTTTCATCTGTCTGTCTGTCTGTCTCCCCTCTCTCTCCCCCCCCCCCCCCTCCCCCCCTTCACTCTGTTTATCCCCCCCCTCTCTCCTTTTCTCTCTCTCATTCTCTGTCTCTGTTTTTGTCTGTCTGTCTGTCTGTCTGTCTGTCTCCCCCCCCCTCTCCCCCCGCTCTCTCTCTCATAATTTATTTGCAAGGACTCGTGGCGCTGTTGAAATATTTCGTCGTCTCCTTCACTGACATGTGGCCACAGCCCTAAAATAAGCAGTGGACCAAAGGCCTCAAATCTCTCTCTCTCTCTCTCTCTCTCTCTCTCTCTCTCTCTCTCTCTCTCTCTCTCTCTCTCTCCTTGCCTCCACCCTCCCGTCTTTCAAATGGAAAAGGTCGCCCTGTCAAGGGACACAGACGCGGCGCATTGTACCAGTGGTTAATCTTGTGAAGATGACGTTAACTGCGTGCTATCTTTTCTGGTGTAACAGCTCCTCCCCCCCCCACCCCCCCACCCAAAAAAAAAAAAAAAAAAAAAAAAAAGAAAGAAAAAAAAAACTTGCAGAATACCACAACATTTTAGGAATCATGACCTATCAAGTATCAAATCCTTTTTGACTGCCATGGGTAAGTCGTGTGTGTGTGTGTGTGTGTGTGTGTGTGTGTGTGTGTGTGTGTGTTATTTTCATGTCGACATTCTGGTATGGATTTTACGGCCAGTGTTACCAGAATGCACTGAGTGTAGAGGATCCCACACGCCAGGTTTTCTCAAGACCCGTGACCGCCTTCGCACCAGCACCTCGCGGAGAGACTGACGGACGGACAGACAGACAGACAGACAGACAGACATATAGACAGACAGACCCACACACAGGGAGGATCCTACTTTGCCAGCTGGTACGATATGCGTCTGATGAGTTGATTGTGATGACAGATGGAAAGCCCCTCAGCAGATGGGGAGAGTGTGTTCGTGCGTGAAGAGCTCGCTGGGAGGGGGGGGGGGGGGGGGGGGGAGGGTTGGGGTGGATTCGAGTGGTGGAGAGGGCGGTGGGGGGCAGGATGGATGAGTGTGAAGGCATGCCGGATAAGAAGGGTAGTTCTATACGAACGTTCAGTTCGCGTTCCTGATTAAGCCACGCAGCTATACAATAAGGTTTGATACTAAATGTCAGAATAGCACAAAGCGGCACTGGACCTCAGGATGTTTCGGTGCAAGGCATGGATTGAATGGCAGGCTGCTTAGCCCAAGATGTTGCACTAAAAGCTATTCATTGTTTGGTATTGTGTAACCCATTGTGTTGCGTTGCAGTCCACGTATTGTACAGTACTGTGTAATCCACGATACTGCTCTGCGATCCCCGCACCGCACGGTATTGTACAATCCATGATGTTGGCGAACAAGGCCTGCATTGTTGTAATACTATATCATTCATGATGGTAAAACACAAGGCTTGCATTGTATGATAGCGTGTAACCTATGATTGTGCGATACAGCGCTGTTAATGTACTGTATAACCCATGACGTTGCAGGACAAGGCCTGCATTGTATAATACTGTGTAATCCATGATGTTGTAATTCAAGCTCTGTATAGTATGACACGTATAATCCATGATATAGAAGAAAAAGTTCTATGGTATGATGCTGTATACTCCATGATGTTGAAGAACAAGTTCTGTGTAGTGTGACTTTGTATAATCTATGATCTTGAAGAAAAAGCTCTGTGTTGTATAATACTATAATCATAATCCATGATGTAGAAGAACAAGCTCTTGTAGCATGATACTGTGTGACCCTTTACGTTGAAGAACAAATCCTGTATTGCATGACACTCTATCATCCATGACGTTGAAGAACAAACTCTCTGTTGTATAATACTGCAACATCCATGATGTTGCAGATAAAGCTCTGTATAGAAGGGTACTGTATAATCCATGATGTTGCTGAACAAGTTCTGTATTGTTGGAAGCTGCATTGTTCGATACTTTAAGTATAATCCATGATGTTGCTGAACAAGTTCTGTTCGAGTTGCATTGTTCGATACTTTATAACCCACAATTGTTGCAGTGTCAGCACAGGATTGCGTGGACCTGCATAAGCCACAAAAGTTAGCTATGAGATCATTAGATAAGGGCACGACCTGTCACACAACACTAAACACCCCAGTGTGTCAGGACTGCACACCACGACAGTATATTTGAGGACACCACGTGAGACAGTGCCATGTGTGCCATACCACACCGTCTGGAGATTTTCGTGACTGTAAATCATTCGACATTGTCCAGACATGACAAGCTGAGGTTACTGAGCAGAACGAGCCACAGTCGCCTACCACATGCTTATCATCCACAAAAGATGCATGCAGAACACTGTCAATCCACCCAGCACAGCATCATACGACGTGAACTTATCATGTCAACGACAACACATGCTGACAGAGAACATCATCATACAGCCTAATGCAGTGACACCCACAAGATTCAGAGAAAAATATCACTTCACCTGTAACACTTGGCATCACACATCTTGCTTCTCTGGTGCAGTATCACCAGATGATACATTTGAGAAAAAAATTGCTTTCCAGATGTTCCTAGACGTTGTTCAAGCGCACCATGCAAGAGATTGATGCCACTGTCAACAGCACAAACCATATGGCAGTGTATCATACAGTGGATCATTATCATATGACACAACATGTGTGTGTGTGTGTGTGTGTGTGTGTGTGTGTGTGTGTGTGTGTGTGTGTGTGTGTGTGTGTGTGTGTTCGAGCGTAGTGACAGCACTATAAGGACCGGCAGTGGGTGGTCAACCGGGCTCAAATCAAATTGAAACAATAGACAACAGCACCCAGAAAACAGCAAGGTCCCAGTATCCCGTGGTTCGAATCCATGGCACGGGACAGTTTTTTCTCCCCCCCCCCCCCCCCCTTTCTCTCTCTCTACTGGACTTACGCTTCTTGCCTGTGTGCGAGTCTTTCGGAGACAACGCCTTATGTGGCCTGTGCTGTGCGTACATAGCAGAACTTCTGCTGAGAAGACGGTCTGTCTTGCGAAACTGGTTGAAATAAACTCTTTGGTGGAAAAAAAAAAAAACCCTCGTATGATCTCATAACCGGTAAAGTTTAGTGACAGACACATTCAGTGTCCACGAGGAATCTGTTTTGCGGTGCCTACCTCCTCTCCAAAAATCGTGGTGCATGTTGAGTAAGGTTTCTCCGTCCTCCACTCCTCGATGACCTGATTTCAGAATCTTTCATGTACAAGGATGATCGTCTGCATGCGTCCATGGCATGTAGAAGAGCAACAACACTGGCTCATTCTTCAGCAGGGGTTGGCAGGGGAGATAACTCGGAAAACTACATCCGTCAACAACTAGGAGAAAACCGCTTCACACTTCACCTTCAAAGCACCGCCGGGGTTTGAACCAGCAACCAGATGGATTGTCTGGCATTCCAGCAAACTAGAGTGTCGCACAAGGAAGAGCAGGGGAGGGTGGGCTGCGTTGAGTGGGGGGGGGGGGGGGGGGCGGTGGAGGAGGGGGGGGGGAGAAGCTGGTGACACAGCGCTGTTGAAGACGTCCTATCGCTAGCGGGAAACAGCCTAGAGCCCATGCCAGCTGTGATTAGAGTTACGCAATGTTTTCGATCAGACCCCCCCCCCCCTTTCTCCCTCCTCCCCTCCCCGTGTGTCGATCTCACTGACAGGCAGTCCATGAAAAGAACCGATGCAATGCAGACAACAACAACAACAACAATAACAGGGAAGATGGAGGGGGGAGGGTGCAGCTGAACTAGAACGTTGCCGAAAGTTCTACTACAATATTGCGCAACACACTGCATAGTCAAAATTCCACATAGAAAGATGCCCGTCACTACAAAAAATAATTCAGACATTGAACCACACAGCCAGCCAATAACATACACAGCCGCTCACAGACCAACACAGCACGGCACCAGGCGCCTGTGAACAAACACGGGAAGGAGAGAGGTCGACAGGGATGGCCCACAGAGAGAGAACGCCGCTCCACGCTCACGTGATGAGAATAAATCGTGCCGCCGAAGCAGCAACAACAGCAGCAGCAGCCTGCGAAAAACGCTACTAGGCCTACCACCAGAACCAGTCGGATGCTGGGTAGGCCGAGAAACCGTTTATTCCAACGACTGTGTGCCAGTGGCAGGAGGGGTGTGCTGTTAGCAGTGTTCTGTATTTGTGCATGGTGAGAGATGAGAGAGAGAGAGAGAGAGAGAGAGAGGTGGGTATACACATTGGCGTAGGCTGGCGGACGGATTTGCTCGTGTTGTACGTAGAGTGAAGTGCAGGAACTTTAGGAATTGAGAACAGTGGTAACTCGCACTTGTTAGTGTGCTGTGGGGTTTTGTTGTGGTTGGCGGCATCGTGTTGGGAGTCCGGCTGTAAGTTGTGGCATTCAGTTATTGTATTGTTGTTATTCTTGTTATTGTTCGTCTTGTGAGGTGACTAAAGTGCGGAGCCTTGTTGCCAGAGGGGTTTGAAAGTTGACGGGTTGTAGCTGTTATTGTTGACGCTGTGATTTTAGTTACTTCGTTGTTGTCGATGTTGTCTTTGCTGTTGTTCTTCTTGCTGTGTTTTTTGCGTCCTGGTCTTCTGGAACTTCTTCATCCTTCCAACCCACTCCATCCTCCGTCCTTTATTTTGTTCCTCCGTGTTTTCCCCTTTTACGTCACGTCTTCTTCTTCTTCTTCTTCTTCTTCTTCTTTCTTCTTAGTCATCGTTGTCGTCGTCGTTGTCGTCGTAGTCTTTCTTTCTTTTCTTTTTTCTTCTACTTTTTATTTTTCCACCTCCTCTGGCTCTTCTTCGTCTTCTGCTGCTTTATTATTCATTTCCTTGTCTTGTCTTCTCCACTTTTGCCCCACCCCCCCCCCCCCCCCCCCTCTCCCCCTCTCCCTCTCTCTCTCTCTCTCTCTCTCTCTCTCTCTCTCTCTCTCGTCCTTGTGCCTATTCTTATCGTTACCCGATGTTTGGCAACATGATATCCATGAAGCTGCTATTTCTCAGAGTTGCTGATAGTGAGTGATTTTCCATTTTCGGCAAACCGTTTTTTGCCGTTACCACCGACCGTGCCAGTAGTGAAGGGTTTGTGCTGTTGGCGTGTGTTCCTTATCTGCATTTGTGCTCAGAGAGAGAGAGAGAGAGAGAGAGAGAGAGAGAGAGAGAGAGAGAGAGAGAGAGAGAGAGAGAGAGAGTCTGCATTTGTGCTCACAGAGAGAGAGAGAGAGAGAGAATACCAGCAGAATGTGGGTGTGTGGTGGGGGGTTAGAGGGAATGTGGATGGTGGGGAGTTGTGTAATGTGTGTGGTTGAGAGTTGTGTAATGGTGTGTTTATCCCTCAACAGTTTGGTGTTGTTTGTGCCTGTGGTTGTTGCGGTGGGAGAGGTTAGCTTGGGCTGTTGGTTTGTCGAGGGTGATTGAATGCGGGTGGGAGAGGTTAGCTTGGGCTGTTGGTTTGTCGAGGTTTTTTTTGTTGTGGTGGGTGGCGATGGTGTTTGGGCTGTTGGTTTTGTCGAGGTTTTTAGTTGTGGTGGGTGGCGATGGTGTTTGGGCTGTTGGTTTGTCGAGGTTTTTAGTTGTGGTGGGTGGCGATGGTGTTTGGCTGTTGGTTTGTCGAGTTTTTTTTAGTTGTGGTGGGTGGCGATGGTGTTTGGGCTGTTGGTTTGTCGAGGTTTTTAGTTGTGGTGGGTGGCGATGGTGTTTGGGCTGTTGGTTTGTCGAGGTTTTTAGTTGTGGTGGGTGGCGATGGTGTTTGGGCTGTTGGTTTGTCGAGGTTTTTAGTTGTGGTGGGTGGCGATGGTGTGTGGGGGCTGTTGGTTTGTCGAGGTTTTTAGTTGTGGTGGGTGGCGATGGTGTTTGGGCTGTTGGTTTGTCGAGGTTTTTAGTTGTGGTGGGTGGCGATGGTGTGTTGGGCTGTTGGTTTGTCGAGGTTTTTAGTTGTGGTGGGTGGCGATGGTGTTTGGGCTGTTGGTTTGTCGAGGTTTTTAGTTGTGGTGGGTGGCGATGGTGTTGGGCTGTTGGTTTGTCGAGGTTTTTAGTGTGGTGGGTGGCGATGGTGTTTTGGGCTGTTGGTTTGTCGAGGTTTTTAGTTGTGGTGGGTGGCGATGGTGTTTGGGCTGTTGGTTTGTCGAGGTTTTTTAGTTGTGGTGGGTGGCGATGGTGTTTGGGCTGTTGGTTTGTCGAGGTTTTTAGTTGTGGTGGGTGGCGATGGTGTTTGGGCTGTTGGTTTGTCGAGGTTTTTAGTGTGTGGTGGGTGGCGATGGTGTTTGGGCTGTTGGTTTGTCGAGGTTTTTAGTTGTGGTGGGTGGCGATGGTGTTGGGCTGTTGGTTTGTCGAGGTTTTTAGTTGTGGTGGGTGGCGATGGTGTTTGGGCTGTTGGTTTGTCGAGGTTTTTAGTTGTGGTGGGTGGCGATGGTGTTAGCGTTGTTCGTCTCGTTCGGTAAGAGGATGTGTTCATAGATGTTTGCTACGACTGAAAGTTGAGGTCTTCAGTGACTGTGGTGTTGATAATGTCATTCGCCTGTTATCGGTGAGTGCGTTGTGGACTGGGATCAACTTGGGTTGCAAGTTGTGATTTTTTTTTGTTTTGTTTATGTACTCCTTGTGCGTCTTGTTAGGTGATGTGAGATGCGAACGTGTGGGTGTAAGCTTTCAGGATTAGGATCAGGATCAGGACTGGGGCGTTTTTATTAAAACAACTTAGCCTATTTAGGCTTTTTACGCCCCTTCTATTTTTTTTGGTTTCTTGTTGGTCCGGTCGTTGACTAGCTCAGTCTTCTTTAACCATCAAAGTCATATCTAAAGCCTTGGCTGCAAGTTGTGGTGTTTAATTGTGGTGAAGGTGATGGCGTCCGAATTGTTATGCGAGTGGACTGCAGATAGGGGTTAGTTTGAGTAGAAAGTTTGGTTTTTGCTGAAATGATGTCGTTGTGTCGTCGTCTTATAGAGTTAAGCTGGGGAAGTAATTTGTGGTGTTTTTGTGTTGTGTTGCTGTCGTTGTTGTGATTCGTCTTGTTAGGTGAGCGGATTGTGGACAGTGTTTAGTTTTGCCGTAAGTTGTGGTGGAGGAAGTGTTGTCGTTGTTTGTCTTGTTATGTAAGTAGATTGCAGATAGAAGTTAGTTTTGGTTGTAAATCGCGGCTTTTAGTGGTGGTGATGGTGTTGCGCATCTTCTATGTGTGTGAGTGAGGTAGGGGTTGTTTAGTTGAAACGTGTGGTTTGGAATAGTGTTAGTCTTGCTGTTCGTCTTGTCAGGGTAAGGGCCAAGGGTAGGCGTTAGCGTGGGCTGTGAGTTGTGATTTTCGGTTATGTTGTTCTTGTTGGCGTTGCACATCTTGCTAGATGAGTTAAGTCTGGACAGTTGTCAGGATGGACTGTAAATTGTGATTTTCATTGCTGTTGCTTTCGTTCATGGTTCTAGGAGTTGTTGTTGTTGTTTTAAGTAGTTGTCTTTTGCTGTTGTCCTTCTTGTTCATTTCCATCGTCTTCGTCTCTGCCTTCCACTAGAAGCTTTTTTCACCCCCTTCTTTGCCTTCCTTTTTAATCATCTTCTTCTCCTCATCTTCTCTATTTAACCCTTTATCTTCCTCTTCCCCGTTCTCTTCTCTTCCCCCACCCTCCTTTCTTCTTTCTGTCTCCCCTCCTTGCCCTTCTTTCCATTACTTACTTCACTCTTCTCCTTCTCCACCCCTTCATTACCCTCCTCCATCCTCCTTTTTGTGTTAAATCGTGTGTGTTTACCGACACTTTGCAAACGTTATTGCCATGAATTGATATTATTTTGGTTATATTTAAAATAGCCGATGGTGATTTTTTTTTTAAGTCGAAAAAAACGTTTTATCGTTATCACCAACAGTGCAAATTGTGGAGGGGAGGCGGTGTGCTGTTAGCTTGTTTTTCTGTCTGTTTTTTTTTTTTTCAGTGCATCTAGTCGTAAGGAGAGCGAGAGGGAGATGGGGAGGGTGCATTGCTTACGATTGACAGTGCAGAAAACTGGCTGCCTGTGTCATGCTGGTGGTGTGGTGGTGGTGTTCCAACAGGTTGTTTTCGCACTTGGCGGTTTGGTTATGTTGTTGTTGTTGTTGTTTTGTCGTACCCTGGCTAAAAGACTCCAGGGATCATTCGAACAGCCGAAGCACTAGGATACTTGATACTTACTTGATATTTGGTGTATTGGGTGTTTGAGGCCTTTTTACAAGGCCTGTTCACCACTCCTGTTCAAACTAGACTTGCATGCGTGGCATGGCAAAAGCAGTCTAGTTGTAACAGCTGGGGGTCAAATTTGTTTGGCAGACTTTCCCAATGGGCATCCAGTCTTCTTTTAAAGGTACTAATACTCGGGGCCGTCACCACACTGTCTGGAGGCTGTTCCATGTGGACACCACTTGCTGCGCGACACTATGGTACAAATGCACCAGATTTTTGGTTGTGACTGGCATCGTTTAGATGTCTGGACTGTGGGCAGCTGTTTGCTTGAGTCGAAGTCGTGATTTTGTTGTTGTTATTGTTCTTTATCTGTTTTCCCATATTCTTCTTGTTCTTGTTCTTCTTCTCGTTGTTGTTGTTTCTCTCCTCCTCCCTCCTCCTCCTCCTCCTTCTTCACATGATTATCAACATTATTGCCTTCTTCATCTTACCCTCCCCCTCTCCCTCTTCTCCTCCTCCTCCTCATTTCTCCGCATTTTCCATATTTTTGTGTTTTTCTTGACCTCTCCTTCACCTCCCCCCCCCCTCATCGTCCATCTACCCCCTCCTTTTTTTTCCCTTTTCTTCAATCCCTTGTGTTGTTGTTGTTGTTGTTGTTCTTCTTCTTCCGTACCATCACCACCACCAACAACCACCTTTATAATCATCATCATCGTCGTCGTCGTCCCCCTCCTCCTTTTTCTTCTTCTTTGTATAAGGACGGTTATACTTTAGGACATTTCGATATCAGAGTTTTGATTTTTCGTTTGTAGCCATGTAGAGTGACTTACTATGGGTAATCTTGTTTCATTCTTTGTTGTGGCTGATCCTCCTTTTATTGTTAACGTCGTGTCTCTCTCTTCTTCCTGCTGTACATTGTCCCCTCGCTCCGCCCTATGACTACCACCATCGTCTTCAGCCTCTGCTGCTTCTCTTCCTGCTTATTCTTTCGTTGACAGAACCTGGATTTGTGGTTGTGGCCAACAGGCCCAGTGCTGTAAATGGTTCTACGCTTACAGTCATTTGCCTGCTTGAATTTAGATGGTCATTTCACATTGGGAAATCCCAATTTTCGTGACATCATTCATGAAGTATAGGTCACAAACGTTACCGAATAGTCACTCATTAATTTCGATTGTCTGATTACTCCGTGTTTGGGAATCGTGAATCTCTGGC
>JADBJO010002111.1:281636-291636 GCA_016801955.1 Conus betulinus
GAAGAAAGTGTCCATGCATGTAAATGGGAACTATGATTACTGGAACGATTTAGAATCAACTGGTCTTAGAATAAAAAACAAACCAAAAAAAAAAAGTTTCATGTCGGGGTAAAATGCGATGAAAAGAGTGACAGTGATAGATGGTTTGACCCTCTGGTTGCCCACGTTTGTTGCAGACAGTGCAGACACACTTGCACAGAGCGGAGGCGACGACGAGTCGGGCAGACATCCAGCACACAGACGGGGGACAGTGAGTGATGGAGCCATGAACGCGGGGTCCTAGGAACGGTCATCTGCAGACGTATTGTCCAATCGGCTCCTGCAGTGTGGTGAAGAGATTATTGATTGATCCGTCGACAGAATTACACCGACTTTAGCAGTTTCTGTTGGGAATCCCGCGGTTTTTCTACCCAGAATCCAGACCAGTGCTTGATATCAAGACTGACGTACCGGGTTACTGTTTGCGAGGTTCTACCAGACATAAGAAAAAAGAGTTAAACGAAGCAAAGTCTAGCTGATCGTGGAGTTTTGAGTTCAGGTTAGACGTACAGACTTACGGACGTTGTGATAACATCCCGCCGTTTCCAACTGTTCCCGTTTCATTTTGTGTTGCCGTGGAAACTCATCTTGCTACCATTCCCGCACAGTCTCTTGGTTTCAGCAGCGGCGGGGGGAAGTGTTATCATCAGTTGGCGTGTATACTGCCTCTCCCCCTGATCGAGGAACACCACCGAGGACTGCAGGAAGGGGAGGGAAGCGGGCTGCAACTGATAGCACAAGGGCCAGAACTGATAGCGAAAAACGCATTTGTGGGCGTAGGAATTTGGTGGAAGGAGGGGTAAAAAAAGACAAACGTATGTCGAATCACTGCCAGTATTTTTTGTGTGCGTGGAGGGCAATTTTATACACTCAGCACAAGCTGGATGATATAAGGTGAAAAGCGACTTCAGCGAGGTTGGAACTTACGAATGTTTGTCAAAATAGTTTTTCCAGGGCTTACAGTTCTCTGAGAAACTAGGACTGATAGCAGTTGTTTCTGTTGTTGTTTTGTTGTTGTGTTCACGAAGCTGCCACGCCCGTTAATGAGAAAGGTAAAGTTAAAATTAGTAAAGCTGACTCATGATCTTTATTCATGTTCCAGTTTGGTAACTTTACATAGAGAGAGTTCATGAAGGCAGGTTGCTAAGTGAAAGCAGCATTTGATGATCTGCACAGGTGTCCGGAAATTTAAAAAAAAAATCTCCCTGGCGTTGTGTTCAGATTCATTATACGAACTTAGACATATCCAAAACATATAATCCGTTTTGTTATTTTATAGTTATAAGAGGCTAGGCTCACTTTTTTACCCAGAGTCAGTTTTCCAGATAAAACGGGTTTGTTTTATTCCAGAAAACCAGATTCATTCGTGTCCAGAAATCCAGATCCGCTTTTTGTACAGGAAGTTAAAGTCGATTTTTCTTGTTCAAGAAATCCTTTTATCCATTCTTTGCCCAGAAATCCACATCCATCTGTTTTTTCCCGAAAACGAAATCCAGCCTTTGTCGATAAACCCAGATCCCCTCACTGATCAGAGAGTCAGACCTGGTCTTAATCAAGAGAAGCAAACACTCCAACCGTCGCTGACCGAAAGCCTTAGCCGCATTCATCAACACCATGGCTGTGTACCGATCCGAGGTCCACATTCCGGTTCAGAAGGACTCCCTGAGTTTCCAGGACCGACAGATCAAGCAGTGGAGTAACGTGGAGCAGCAGAAGCAGCACCAGTGGCAGGACCAGTTCGAGAAGATGCGCCAGACTTCTTCGTGCTGAAGCCGTCGGAGAAGCAGGCGCCTAGCCCGTCTCAGTTCAACATGGATTCGCTCAAGACCGCCTTTGAAGTGGACAGTCAGGGCCGCCAGATGTTCAGAGTCAGGTCAGTGTATGGAGTTTCGTCTTTCCTCTATCAGTACCCACACCTTGCGCAGCAGGCATGCACTGAGGGGTCAGTTCATGTTCTGTGCCGCATGTGCGTGTATGTCTGCCTTTGTGATTCCTTTGCCAGCCGTTGTCAGGAAATCTCTCTGGCACCTGCTCTTGTGTCTCTCTGGTTTCTGTTTGTAACAAACCATCTGTTCTGTTATCATCTGGTGACTAAAACTGTCCAGGGTCCACAAGCCGTATATTTTGCATTGTCTGTGTGTATGTGACTGTGGTCTCTTACGGGTATCTTTTTAACCTACGGTCAAGGTTTTCATTAAGATTGTACTCAGTGTTGTAATCTGAGTGTGCAAAATTATGGATGAAAAATTAAGACTGACGTCCGCAGCACAAAACGTGATTTACTTGCCTAAATGATATTTGTATACAGCTATTATGTTATGAATTGCTGTATATCACCATGTGTGTCATGTGTTTTGGATGTGAGGCTGTTTTGCATGGCAGGACATTTCCTTTCTGCGTGGTGGCTGCCCTGGAAGGGAAAGGGCCCTGTGTCGTCAGCTGAGCTGGAAGTACACTGGAACTGTCCACAAGATGAACCTCAAAGAACTAGATGCAATTTCGTCCAGAGGGTTGTCTGCAGGATCACTGTCTAGCTGAAGTACTACACGCGATTGTTGTCAAGTCCACAGCCACAGAAGGGCAAATTGCTGTAGGAAAATTGGCAGAAGATACTGGAACAGGGGGTTGGGGGGGGGGGGGGGCAGGTTTGATTCGCCTATGAGATAGCTTAAATGCCCAGGATTGTCTGAAAGCCCGTCAAAAAGTACAGGAACACAGGGGACACATTTTTAATTGGCGATAGAGATGGCTTAAATGCGCAGGATTGTCAGCAGGCCAGTAAAAAGTACAGAAACAGATGGGACGCAGTTCTAATTGCGAAGGACATGGCTCTAATACACAGGATTGTGTTCCTTTGAAGGATGGCGTTTTGGTCAGTTTCTGAGATCAGAATTCACGTGTCGGTGAAGTCATGAAAAGTTTGTCGTCGTTAGTTTCTCAACCGCCAGTGACCATTGTTGATCCCTGTTACCCGTGGGCCATTGCTGATTTCTGGTACCACAGTGTTAGTAATTTCCTCCTTCCTTCCAAGTCTTGGAATCTGCTTTTTTTTTGTCTTTCTTTCCTGTTGTCCGCTGTCCTTTCCTTTACGGCTCATTATCCGCTCTTTGTGCTAGATTGCCCCGCACATTTTTGTTGCAATTTATAACACACCAGGTTTTTGCCTTTGAACTTTTTCTTTTGTTACTATTTACTAGCTGTTTGTTGTAACGTGTGTGTCGACTGCTTGAACTTTGTTCACAGTGAAGCAACAAACTTCATGTGCAATGCTTGTGAATTGTCATATAGTGCTTATAGTTGTTTTTTTTCTTTCTTCGGGTTAGGTGTCTTCTTTCCCTAAATAGTGACAGCCGTCAAAGGGCTGCAGGTGGGCCGGTTTGCCTTGTTGTTAATTCCACTGAAACTGAACATCATCCGTCACGTTCTATGAGTTTTGTTTTTTGCTTTTAGTTCAGTGTGATGGTAACGTTATGTTATAGAACTCTCCCATCAGATTTTGACTCCCATCAGATTTTGACTGATACACCGAATGCCGTTGGGTGAGCTCGCGGACCATTGCATGGAGTGGACCTGATTGATGTGAAATCAGGAGTTCAGCATTGTCTTGACTTAAGTATTTCAGCATTGTCAATAATTCAGCGACTGTGTTGTGAATTTTTTTATATTTGCCCATAGATGTGTGTGCGTGTCGTTTTTATATATCTAAACTGTGTGACATTTCCATATTACGTTATATAGATGGTACGGTTGGCGGACATCTAAAACCCTTTTTGTTTAAAAAAGTGAAACCGAAACCAAATCGAGAAACTGAAAAAGAAAGGAAGGGCTAGGGTGGTGGATGGGGGGGGTGGGGGGGGGGGGGGGGGGGGGGGGGGGGGGGGGGGGGGGGGGGGGGGGGGGGGGGGGGGGGGGGGGGGGGGGGGGGGGGGGGGGGGGGGGGGGGGGGGGGGGGGGTGGGGGGGGGGGGGGAAGATAAGATAAGATACAGGATAAGATGGCGGGTGGGGTGGGGGTTCAGTAAGTCCCAAGATCAATACATGGCATGGCTGTAATATCATACCTTCACAATTCATATGCTCGATAGATCTCATCTCTAAGACCTATGTAAGTAACCCTAATTTGCCCATGGTGAAATATATATGACAAAGGTCACAGGGACAACCCATTAAGCTGGCAGTGTTGCGGTATGGTCATAGTTACTCATCTGAATAACAGATGTAAAGAAAACTCTGTGGATCAAGATGACCGGGTACAAGTCAACGTGAACCCAGGGCTAGTCGTCCTGCTCCAGTCATTGTAGTCCAAGGCAGAGTGGTAGTGATGGACCTCCTTAGACACACCATGATCTGTAACTTTGAGGTGTGTCATCTTGTCCCTCGGGTCGCTTGACTTAAGCAAAGGTCAGTCGTGACCGCATTAAGATCATCGTGACATTTTATCTCGATATGTGTCATTGTGACCTGCTTTGGGATCAGTGTATCAGGGGACTCTCAACCAGGGATTGGATGTATGCTGAGGTGTATTGACACGAACTGTTTATGATGATTTGGGATGCATTGGCACCAACCCGTTCGTAATGATTTGGGATGTATTGATGAGGATTTGTTCATGAGGATTTGAGGTGTATTGACACGAAGCGTTCATGATGATTCGGGATATATTGACAAATCGTTCATGATGATTTAGGATATCATTATTGACACGAACCGTTCATGATGATTTGGAATATATTGACACGAACCGTCCATGATGATTTGGAATATATTTGACAGGGACTTTTCGTGAAGATTAGGCTATTTTGACACAAATCGTTCATGCTGTTTGTGACGCATTAATACGAACCGTTCATGATGATTTGTGATTCATTAACACAAACCGTTCATGATGATTTGGGATATATTGACACAGATCCTGCATGCTGATTTGGGATGTGTTAACACGAACCGGTCGTGGACATGTTTAGGATGCACTGATACGTACCGTTCATGCTGATCTGGAATATGTTGACTCGAACCGTTCATGCTTTTTTTCGATATATTGACACGAAACGTTCATGCTTCTTTGGGATATATTGACTCGAAACGTTAATGCTTCTTTGGGATATATTGACACGAACCGTTCAGGCTTCTTTGGGATATGTTGACTCGAACCGTTCATGCTTCTTTGGGATATGTTGACTCGAACCGTTCATGCTTCTTTGGGATATGTTGACTCGAACCGTTCATGCTTCTTTGGGATATGTTGACTCGAACCGTTCATGCTTCTTTGGGATATGTTGACTCGAACCGTTCATGCTTCTTCTTTGGGATATATTGACACAAACCCTATCTGAAGATATGGGATTCATTGTCTCGGGCCCATCATGTTGATTTGGGATGTTTTGATATGAACCCTTCATGAAGATTGGGATATGAAGACACGAACCCAAAGAAGATGCAGATTTTGAATGTAATAGCTAGAATCCTTCATGCTGGTTTATGACTTATTGAAATGAACTCTCTATGCAAGTTTGAGATTATTGGTCTGAAGTCTTCGTGCAGGTTTGAGATGTGTTGGCATGATCCCTTCGTGCAGGTTGAGCTGTGTGACTTACAGCCTTCATCTTCAGCTTTTGACAGTATTGACCTGAAGCTTTTGATGTAGAATTGAGATGTGTAGACATAAATCCTTTTTGATTAAAAGCTGAGAAGTACTGACACAAAAACGTATTTTGCAGAACTGGAAGAAATTTGATTCGACCCCTTCCTAAGGAGTTAGGCTATATTATACTGACATGAACCTTCCGTGCAGGATTTGGATATTTTTCTACGTGATATCTTTATCTATTTGGGGATATATGGACTTGACCAGCCTTTCATGCAGTTTGAAATGCACTGTGATGAAGCCTTTATCCATATCGGGAATTAATTGATCTGAAGCCTTCATCAAGGTTTGGACTTACTGACCTGAAGCCTTCGTCCAGGTTTTGGGATGTCCTGACCTGGAGGATTCATCCAGATCTGGGATATATTGTCATGAAGCATTCATCCAGGTTTTGGGATGTATTGTCCTGAAGCATTCATCCAGGCTGAGGATGTATTGTCCTGAAGCCTTCATCCAGGCTGAGGATGTATTGTCCTGAAGCATTCATCCAGGTTTTGGGATGTATTGTCCTGAAGCATTCATCCAGGCTGAGGATGTATTGTCCTGGAGCATTCATCCAGGCTGAGGATGTATTGTCCTGAAGCATTCATCCAGGTTTGGGATGTATTGTCCTGAAGCCTTCATCCAGGCTGAGGATGTATTGTCCTGAAGCATTCATCCAGGCTGAGGATGTATTGTCCTGAAGCATTCATCAGGGCTGAGGATGTATTGTCCTGAAGCCTTCATCCAGGCTGAGGATGTATTGTCCTGAAGCCTTCATCCAGGCTGAGGATGTATTGTCCTGAAGCATTCATCCAGGTTTGGGATGTATTGTCCTGAAGCCTTCATCCAGGCTGAGGATGTATTGTCCTGAAGCATTCATCCAGGTTTGGGATGTATTGTCCTGAAGCATTCATCCAGGTTTGGGATGTGTTGTCATGAAGACTTCATCCAGGTTTGGGATGTATTGTCCTGATGCCTTCATCCAGGTTTGGGATGTGTTGTCATGAAGACTTCATCCAGGTTTGGGATGTATTGTTCTGAAGCCTTCATCCAGGTTTGGATGCATTGACTTGAAGCCTTTACAGGTTGGGGATGTATTGACCTAAGTATTCATCCATGTTTCGATATACTGACATGAGCCTTCATCCAGGTTTGGTATGTATTGGCCTGAAGCCTTCATCCAAGTTTTTGTGTGTATTGACCTGAAGCTTTGATCCAAGTTTGTGTGTATTGTCATGAAGCCTTCATCCAGGTTTGGGATGCAGTGACCTGAAGCCTTCATCCAGGCTGGGGATGTATTGACCTGAAGCCTTTATTCAGGTTTGCGATTATTGCCTACAACCCATTGCGTGATGTATTGTTATATGAAGCTTTCATGTAGGTTTATGTATGACTCGAATCTTCTCACCTAGGTGTTGGATGTATTGACTTGAAGCCGTCGTGCAGGCTTGGTTTCTATTTTGACTCGAACCTTTGATGTAGGTTTGGGATATTTTGACTTGAGCCTTCTGTGCAGAATTTTGACATACTGAGCCCCCCCCCCTCCCCCCCCCCTTCCCCCCCTCCCCCCCCCCCCCTCCCACACACACACACACACTTTTTTTTATTTATAAAGATGTACTGACATTACTCTTTCATGAAGGTTTAGAATGTATGAACATGTACACTTCATGCAGGCATGGGGTACGTTGATTGGAAGCTCTCACGCAGGTTTGGGGATATATTAAGTTGAAACCTTTTCGCAGGTTTGGTATGCACTGACCTGAAATCTTCACGCAGATTTCGGAAGTATTGTAGAAGTGTTGTTGGACAGAATTAATGTCGGTCGGACTGAACTGCTTTAATACCCCCGGTTTCAGTGTCAGTTTCATCAAGAGGCGTCACTGCGTGCGTGTGCATTAGTTCGATCTTGGGTTAAGCAGTAACTGTGTTACAGTGTACTTCGAAAGACGGTGACAAGATGAGAGAGAGGTTTATGTTTGTTCGTTTTTCAAGTGTAGAAACGGGTTGTTTTGTGTGTAGGCTCGTTTAACGAAATTTGGCAGGATGGATGCTGTCATGTTGTATTATTTCAAGTTGGCAATTAGTGTGTTTTGTTGAGAAAATGTAATTGAATTGGCCTGGCTGTTCAGCGTGTGTGTGTGTGTGTGTGTGTGTGTGTGTGTGTGTGTGTGTGTGTGTGTGTGTGTGTGTGTGTGTGTGCGCGCGCGCGCGTGCGAGTATGTGCATGCTTTTTATATAAAGAAATCTAACACCAAGTTTATTCTTGTTCAGTGGCATTCTTCCCACTCCCATCTTCCCCCGTACATTCTTTTCTCCCCGCTCCTTCCCTTCCCTCACACTCCTTTGGAGAAAGAAAATGCTCATTTGGCATACTCTCTGTCTCTCTCCCTGTCTTTTCTGTCTGCCTGTCTGTCTGTCTCTCTCTCTCTCTCTCTCTCTCTCTCTCTCTCTCTCTCTCTCTCTCTCTCTCTCTCTTTCTCATGCAAATAATTGGACCTTTTTAATACGAACAACTGCTTTATCTAACCCCCATATTTCAGCACTGTATAGAGCAATAGGTAGAACCTGATTATTATTTAAAAAAATACTGCTATTGAATTATTCTTAAGCATGTTCAACGTATGCATAGTACACAGCAAGACCCTTTTTTTGCTCGGCTTGCTAGATCTTCACAAGCAAATACAAAACTGATTCTAGTGGAAACATATATACCAAGATACTTACAAAATAGAAAATCTCACACTTCTCTGTCAGTATATCATCTTTCTCTTGTTGCGAGATAACCGCCTCTCCTTAATACGCTAACATCACTCTTTTCCATGTTAACCTTGAGCTGAAGTCTTGAAGATGCACTACATAAATTATTCAGTTGTGTTTTAAGACAAGCTGATGTATCAGAAAGCAAGGCAATGTCACCCGCTAATAACAAAATAAACAATTCCATGAAATCAGGAGTCAGTGTTGCTCCCTGCTGTCCTTTATTATTTGCAGGGATAGCTAATTTACAAGCAAAGAGAAAAGTACAGGGCTGCACATCACCTTGTTTTACTCCTCTTGTACGCATGATGTAGTCGGTAAACCAGCACCAGATTTTACTCTTGCTTTCACACTGCTATACATACTATTGATACATTTATATAGATTCCCTTCAATTCCATTCTTTTGGAGTACCGCGACTAGAGTAATGATCTTGATACAGAGTCGTGTCAACAATTGAACAGCCTTTCTTAAACCTGCTTGATGTCATTTTGCCATACCCACTCTTGTAGCCTGCAAATGATTATTGAACTAAATACCCTTCAATAAAAAAAAAAAAAAAAAACAAATAGGGTAACTCTTGCTCCCATAAGAAAACCTAACACAGAGTAACTTTTATTCAAAACAGGCACAGCCATTTAAAGTTGAATAAAGTCAGACAAATACAAAGACAAACAATCTAATAATGGGGGTAAAAACAAGCGCGGGCCAACAACCCTCCGTCATAGTATTTAACTATTGTCGTTTGCTTTGCTTTGTGGTGGTAAAAAAATTTGGCTAAACTTACCGAAGTTTTTAAAACTTAGTAAAGTTGTGTAACATTACATTCAGTGTGTTAATGATAGGGAAAATGTGGATGTTTAATTTGTTTCATTTCTATTTGTTTGATTTGTTTCAAGTCCTCCATACCCCAAAAGGGGTCACAGGATTAAAATCTTTGTATCTTTGATGTGTGTGTGTGTGTGCGTGCGTGCGTGTGTGTGTGTGTGTGTGTGTGTGTGTGTGTGCGCGCGCGCGAGTGTGTGTGTGTGTGTGTGTGTGTGTGTGTGTGTGTGTGTGTGTGTGTGTGTGATTTTTTTTTAGTTTGATTCATGTGACTAGATGTGTGGACACACACACACAGGTTCATGCTGGTTTGGTTTGCTTGGATGGCTGGGGGAGAGAGGGAGGGAGGGAATGTTGTGATTTTTTTTTAAATGCTGACTTGTCCGTATACAGGTTCGCAGTCTCCTACTCTGTGTATGCCGTGTTCAGCGGAAATATAATATGGTTATAAGCATGGGCCTGTGTGTGTGTTGAGTGTTGCTGTTGGCCCCGTTCCCAGTCGTAGCTGGCTGCCTCCGGCAGTGATTGTTTTTTCTTCTTCGCTCTCGTTCTTGTAAATCGACCTCAGTTACAAAAAAGGCTTTTTGCCTCATACCCTCCCCCCCATCTCCCCCCCCCCCCCCCGCTACTTTCCTCCGCAACTGTTCTCTGTGTGTGTGTGTGTGTGTGTGTGTGTGTGTGACTTTGTGTGACTTTGTGTGTAGCCTGTGTTCTCTCTCTCTCTCTCTCTCTCTCTCTCTCTCTCTCCTCT
>JADBJO010002111.1:301636-306636 GCA_016801955.1 Conus betulinus
CCCCCCCCCGCTTTGTTTTTTGGTACCTCCGTTTCTCTTCCTACCGTTTTCGTCGCTATGTTTCCTCTTCGTTTTCTTCTTCTTGTCCTTGTTCCTGTTCTTCTCGCTCTTCTTCTTGTCCCTCCTCCACCACTTTTCTCTCTCGCTGTTTCTTTCTCCCTCTCTGTCCCCCCCCTCTCTCTCTCTCTGTCTTGTCCCTGTTTCTCCTCTCCTCTCTCTCTCTCTCTTTGTCCTTCCTCTTTCTCTTCTTCTTCTTATTTCTTCTTTTCTTCATCTTCTCCCTGCTTCTCTTTCTCTTATTCTGTTGATAGTTACTAGTCTTGTTCTATCCCTCCTCTTTCTCCCTTCTTTCTTTTTTTTGTTTTTTGTTCTTCCACCCCCTTCTTCCTCTTCGTTCCACCTTTTTGCTCTTCCTTCTTTCTTTTCTTTTTGTTCATTGGCATCTCTCACGATCTCCACAACTTCAAAAAAAAAAAAAAAAAAAATCTCCAGGGAGAAGTCTTTCTTACTGGAAATCGGGACTCTACAGAGAACACTTTGTTGTAAGGAATCGGGTCTTTACTGAGAAAACGTCGTTGTTAAAAATTCGGTCTTTAGAGAGAAGACTTTGTTTTCAGCAACTGGATCTTTACAGAGAAGTCGTTGCCGTTAGAAACAGGATCTGTGCAGGGTAGAAATGTTTGTTAAAACAAATAAACAAAGTATACAGAGGGAAAACTGTTGTTAGAAATGGTGTCTTTATCAGGAAGAAGTCTCTGTCGTTAGAAATTGTCTTTACAGTGGAAAAGTCTTTATTCTCAGAAATTGTCTTTACAGTGAAGAAGCCTTTGTTTTTAGAAATCAGGTGTTTACACAGAGAAGACGTCTTTGGTTTTTAGGGTATTGGGTCTCTACAGGAATGAAGTCTTTGTTGTAAGAAACTGAGTCTTCACAGGGGAGGAGTTTAGAGTTCTTAGAACTTAGATGGCAACTTTAAGGTGAGAAGTCTTTGTTCTTAGAGACACGGAGTTTACAGGGAACGCGTCTTTGTTGTTAGAAATAGGCTCATTTCAACAAAGAAGTCTTTGTTTTTAGGAATGGGTCTTGACAGTGACGGAGTCTTTGTTGTTGGAAATTGGGTCTTTACAGTGTTACGTCTTTGTTGTTGGAAATTGGGTCTTTACACTGGAGAAGTGTTTGTTGTTGGAAATTAGGTCTTTACACTGGAGAAGTCTTTGTCGTTGGAATTAATTTCTTTACAGCGAAGAAGTCTTCGTTGCTGGAAATTAGGTCTTTACAGTGGAGAAGTCTTTGTTGTTGGAAATTGAGTGTTTACAGTGAAGACGTCTTTGTTGTTGGAAATCGGGTCTTTACAGTGGAGAAGTCTTTGTTGTTGGAAATTGTGTGTTTACAGTGAAGAAGTCTTTGTTGTTGAAATTGGGCCTTTACAGTGGAGAGGTCTAGTCTTCGTTGTTGGACATTGGGTCTTCACAGCGACGAAAAAAAAATTGTATGTTGAAAATTGGGTCTTTACGGTGTGAAGAAGTCTGTATTGTTAGAGACTGGAACTTAACAGGGAAGAAGTGTTTTGTTACTGGAGATTGGGGGTCTTCAGAGAAGGCTTTATTATGAGAAATTGGGCTTTTCAGAGGACGAAATGTTTTTGTTAGAAACTGGATTTTCACATTGAAGAAGACTTTCATGTGCGAAACTGGGTTTTTTACGGAGATTTTTTGTTTGCTTTTAGAAGTTGGGTTTTTTACTGGCAAGAAGAGGTTTTTGTTAGAAGTTGATATTTGCGGTGAAGAAGTCTATCTTATGAGAAATGGGGTTTTTACAGAGACGACATCTTTTTGATCTAGTTGCAATTTTCATTCAACGCCCATCTAGCGCTGAAGTGGATGAAGATAAGTGACTGCTCGTTCATTTTAGTTGTCCTAGGTGTTTTGTATTTTTGCCTGAAGAAGACCTAAGAGGTCGAAACGTGTTGTTTTGTCTTGTGATTCGTTTCTCTACGTTTTCGTGGCGGTTCGCTATTAATTACATTGAAGTCTTTTTGGTTTGGGGTTTTAGAAGTGGGTTTCTTACAGGGAAGAAGTGTTTTGCAGTGAGAAATAGGGTTTTGGAAAGGAAGAATTCTTGCCTGTGAGAAATTGGGTTTTTTGCACAAACGGGGGTTTTGACAGAAAAGAAATCTTTATTGTTAGAAATTGAGCTTTGGCTGGGTAGTCTTTGTTGTGAGAAACAGTTCTTACAGGGAAGATACCTTTGTTTCATCTCTCTCTCTCTCTCTGTCTGTCTATCTATCTACCTGTCTATCTATCTATCTCTGTGTTATTGCCCATCTATCTATCTCTCTGTGCATTTGTGTAAGTGATCAGTTATCAGTATTGTAATTGACGTTTTTGAATGCAGAGAACACACACACACACACACACACACACACACACACACACGCACACACACACACACACACACACACACACGCACACACGCACGAACACACGCACGCACACACACACACACACACACACACACACACACATTCTCTCAACTACTCAAACAAGTAACAACAAAGCCCGAAACACAGCGATTATTCCCTTCCCTTCAGTAGAAGGGAGGTTACCTACGTACGTTCTTCTCATTTTTCTCTCTCATCGTGGAATGTTCAGGACGCTTTGTCCATACCCCAGCCTGAGTCAGCACGGGTGCTCTGTGTGTGTGTGTGTGTGTGTGTGTGTGTGTGTGGTGTGTGGTGTGTGTGTGTGTGTGTGTGTCTGCAGGTGGACATTCCCGGCGGGGGTGGACCAGGACACCCTCAACTGCCTGCTCAGCAAGGACGGCATCCTGACGGTGGAGGGGCCCCGTCCACCCGCCCGCCACCCTCCTGGCCCGGGAGACCTACCTCCCCGTCCTCAACACCTCCCCGTCCTCCCCCTCCCACGCCCCGCGCGCTCCCCCGCAGTTCTCCAGCGTGGGCACCCCCGTGAAGAACCCCATCATCACGGACCCGGACGGGTCGCGGCGCATGCGCCTGAGCGTGGACATCGGGGAGTTCAACCCGGAGGAGATCGTGGTCAAGACCATGGACCGCAAGCTGATCGTGCACGCGGAGCACGAGGAGCGCACGGCCGGCCGCACGCTGCACAAGGAGTTCAACAAGGAGTACGACCTGCCGGAGACCGTGGACTCCTCGGCCATCACGGCCTACCTGACCGAGGACCGGCAGCTGACCATCGAGGCGCCGCTCAAGCCCCAGCCGCAGGTGCAGCGCAAGATGTACGAGATGAGGGAGAGCCAGGACGTACAGCGGGTGGTGGTCAACAAGGAGGGGTCCGTCACCATCTCCGACACCCGCAACCGCCCCGTCATCACCATCAGCGTCCATCGGAAATGATGACGCATTTTTTTGGTAAAGGGTCCCTAAGTCCAGGTTACATCTGGCTGGTCAAGACTCGCTCTAGCCCCCATCCCGAACCCTCGTAAGGGGAAGAAGAAGAAGAAGAAGAAAAAAAAATCTTTCAGGGAATTCCCGACTTGTTCGGTTTTCCCCGAAGAGAGCTGATTTCTGGAAAAGAGAATGTCTTGAGGGAAATCCCCAAAGCTTTGGGGGTGGTTGAGGGGCTGTGGGGTGAAGGAAGGTGATCGCTGCTTCCGCGTGGTCGGCGGACGCTGTGTTCCGATTTTTGTTTTTTTTTGTTTTGTTTTGTTTTGTTTTTGTTATTTTATTATTTTTTTTTTTTTTGCCCAGAGGAGCACATCGTCTTCAGATGGCTCCCACACATATCTGCAACGCTGCATGCGCTTTCTGCGTTGTAGTCCGTGTTGATGATGTTTCAAGTAGATGAACAAGATCTTGTCTCCAGCCAGTGAAAAATTCATCTTTGCTATCTATTCCATCTGCCTGAATGAAAGAGAGAAGGCGAAGAACAC
The DNA here is from genome assembly GCA_016801955.1 of Conus betulinus. Taxonomy (NCBI): domain Eukaryota; kingdom Metazoa; phylum Mollusca; class Gastropoda; order Neogastropoda; family Conidae; genus Conus; species Conus betulinus. The sequence continues at coordinate 305,549 of JADBJO010002111.1, forward strand.
GTGCAAATGTGATTTGAGCCGATCGCTAAGTAAGCTGACGTCACGCTGCCAATGAATTACTGCTTTTATACCGTGCACAGAGACACGATAAGCTTGCAAGACAAAAAACTGTGCAATATTCATGTTCTAGTTAACGTTCACTGTGTCTTATATAGCTAAGTTGGTGAATGGAAATCTTTGACACAATCTACCACAGGCAACGCATGAGGGAGAGGACAAGAACAGGAAAAATGATACCTACACCTTGCTTGAAAATTAAGTTCCTGTGCTGCTCTTTATTACGATTTCAAAATATTTGACAGATGTTTGTTGTTTTTGCCACCATTAACGCCAACTTGTATGTTACATAACAACTTGTAAAGAATGCTCGTTCATGAGAGAGAGAGAGAGAGAGAGAGAGAGAGAGAGAGAGAGAGAGAGAGAGAGAGAGAGAGAGAGAGAGAGAGAGAGAGAGAGAGAGAGAATGTTTGTGCCTGCATGCATGTGTGTGTGGCTTAACGAGGGAGTATACCATTACAAGCTTTTGCTCTAAAAGCGCGTGAAACAAAATATCTGCCTGTGTGCTGACATACAAGTTAAATGTGTAATCGTCTTTATAAAAAAAATATTGTTAATGTACTTTTTAAGCCCAGCATATCTGTCGCATAAAAAAAGCCTTTTTAGATTCACTGTTGCAGATTTAGAGATTGTGCTATCGCTGCAGCGCCTTGTTAATGTGGATAATGACATGCGTGTAGATAGGAATGATGGTATTGATGTAGTTCTATGTCCTGTATGCTCGTGTGGGTCAGTCACGCTTTCGTCATTGTCCACGTTTCTGTGTACAACTTGTGTACTAAGCAATACTTGAAAACAACAGCAAATGAATTGTACAGATTGCTGTCAAGAGAGAGAGCGCGAGAATCTCTCTCTGCTTGACCAGCGTCGGTCTGAACTTTGATTGGTTCCATCTGAAAGTTTTTGCCTTCGTTCTCATTGGTTCATTCTTAAGAAACCCAGCGTGTGGAACCAATCAGAAAATACTGTGGACTTTGCTGTCACGGGCTTAAGCGGTGTGTTGTTTGTGATTGGCTGCTGGACAAAATGAG
>JADBJO010002111.1:311636-321636 GCA_016801955.1 Conus betulinus
CTCACACACACACGCACACACACACACACGCTCGTGCGTGCGCACACACATACACACACGCGCGCGCGCGCACACACACACACACACATTCTGACTACGTGTCCACAGTGCACCTAACTAGTGGGCGGGGAAGGGTGGAGGAAAATGGCCAGAACTTTGTATTGCGTTTCTGAATTAAGACGTGTTTCCCCTCCGCTCAACTGTGTTACGAGAACCATAAGTAAGACACGTGTCGCCATTCACCAGCTGCCGTGGTACAGTGGTTAGCACTGCGGGTTGCGGGTTGGAAGGCCTTCGGTTCTAATCCCACCAACAGAGCGCGTACACCTTTATTATGGTCATTTTTTGGTCCCGGTCTTTTATTATCCACAGTTGTTGTTGAACGCCAATGGAAAGACTTCAACCACGCAGTTGCACTTCATCCCATCAACAGATATGTCTCTGAGAGTGCTGGTCAAAGTGCGCAAGCAACGCTGCAAGTGTCTGTATCATTCGGATCTGGTCAATCATCAGGATGTACGATGAAAAGAAGCGTAGAATAATCATCTGCAGTCTGGGACCAGAGTGGACCTGACTAACATATTCTTTTCGCTTGTTGTCTTTATTTCATTTTTTTAGGGTACCTGTTCTCACCCCCCCCCCCTCCCATTTCCCCTCCCCCAGTGGTATCACCCCCAGCGCCGCTTAATCTTCACCCATGAATAACCTGCCTCAGCCCAGCACCTGAGTCCACAGGAGGCAAGCAATATCAGTTAGTCAAGAGGCGACCCGTGAGAGAAGACGCTGCCCTTCTGCCAGAGTCTGTCTAGTGGTGCCTGTTCTGAAACATTCGCCTCACACCGCCCTGCGCCACACACTAAGCCCCGCACTGACGACAATAACTGGTTAGACGTGAAGCCAGCGCTAGTGAACTTTCCCTTACAAGGGTGGAGGATGGAGGGTGGGGGACGCCACCTCATTAGTTTTGTCCAACGAGAGTCCCCATAAAAGTACTGATTCTGACGACCTTTACAACCCCCCCCCCCCTTCCCTCCACAAACCCATGCATAGATGCAAGATGAAGATGACTCAACCGAGTTCTAATCTGATGCTACTCGACACGGCTGTACTCTGCACGTCTTTTCATACTTCACCCCGGTGTCAACCAGTCCCGAGAGATGCAGCCACCTACTGTGATGATAGGATATTTGAGCGACGCTCTCGGAGACGCATTTCCTTCTTTTTTTTTCTTTAAACTCAGTTCTGATCCTGTGATACCAATCTTAATATAAGCCCCACTGCACTCTCAACTCTGTTTAGGAGGACGGGACAGCCATATGCATAGCATCTTGTGTGTGTTACACACTCAAAACATGATGATCATCTTGAAAACATTGTCTCGTTCTCTGCGCTCTCGTTGTCGTCACTGGATGTTATGGTGGCGTTCTCACAGAGGGTCTGGGCTTGGAGGCTCACTCACGCTGACTTGGTGACTGCGCTAGTACGGTCGTCAGCAGGGGGCTTAATAGGTGGCCCTGACGTATGCTGTGTTAGAAGAGGCGCCGCCGAAGTTTTTTTTTTTTCTTTTTTTTTTTTTTTTTCCGCGTACGCAGGCTGATACTCCTGCGGACACTCCCTGTATAGACAGGCAAGGATTAATTCCATCTACCCAACAAAGGGAGTGGAGTTTTGTGTGTATGACCGGTTTTTGTTATCCCACAATTAAGGCACCCATACTCCAGCTTCGCGGAAGGTGCATGCTATGTGTAACGTATCATCCATATCAACGGCCAAACTGGCCTTCTCTTCCGAAAGTTGGTGATGGGATTTTAGGTGCGTGCAAGATGTTATGCATGCGTTCACACACGAACCTCGGTTTATAGTCTAATTCGAAGAACTGAATGGGAAGTGGAGTCAGAACCAATGTATCCCCCTGTACCAAAACGGCCCGGTGGGAGATTCGAACCCGGAGCCCCAGGATCACCAAGATTACGAGTCCGGCGCTTTACCACTGAGCTATTCGGCCCCCGCAACCTAAGTGATTCTTCAGCAGCACAGTGTCTCCTCTGGTGGGTTGCCTCAACGACGACCTGATAATGAATGCGGGCCATGAACCTACCGTGCTGAGGCTTTGACAGGATGAGCCTGAATGTGGCTGTGGAAGGGAGAGAGCCGGGGTGAGCAGTGCGGGAGTGATGACTGTGAGGAGCCTGAATGTGGCTGTGGAAGGGAGAGCCGGGGTGAGCAGTGCGGGACTGATGACTGCGAGGTGATACGGAAGATGAAAAATGCACGATACTCTTTTAAAGTATGTAGCAGTGCGTTTGAATGAATTCTCGACAATTTGCATTTTCCGCCGAAGGAGGGAGAGATATTAAACGATAGAATGGAGATGGGGGGGGGGGCAAGGAAGGAGAGAGAGAGAGAGAGAGAGAGAGAGACAGACAGACAGACAGACAGAAGAGGGGGGGGGGGGGGGGGGGGGGGGGGGGGGGGGGGGGGGGGGGGACAGACAGACAGACAGAGAGAGAGAGAGAAGGAGTTGTGTGTAAGTGTGTGTGTGTGTGTGTGTGTGTGTGGAAGAAGAAGAAGAGGAAGAAGAAGAAGAAGAAGAAGAAAAACGTGTACTGATGACAACTGAGTATTAGTCACAAGTCTCTAAAAGTAGAGCTGTAATTGCAATGAATTCGCAGAAGCACGACTAACAAGAATCAACTTATGTTTCGAGACGTTTCATCCTTTTGCCGCATCTGGGACGTGAAGACAGAATCGAAACAAAGTATACAGGCTGCTGATTCACAATGAACCAGTTGAAGTGGAACTGGAACCTTGATCAGAATGTATACGAAATGAAGGAAAGAAAAAGAAAAGAACAGAGAACAAAAGACAAGAAAAAGATGCACCCAAAGAACCGTCCTCAGCTGCCAAACAAACCAGCTGGCAGAAATCCTGCACCACCCTTGGAAGCCTGCGCTGTGTTCACATACGGTGCAGGCACGCACAAGGCATTCCATTACGGCGTCAAGGGACGTAACTGCTCCCTGGCAGATGCCATTGTATAATGGCCACTAGATACGACACGACAGAACCTCCACGGGAGCGTTCCCATGGGGGGTGTACCAGCCCATATTTCATGACTGCAGAGCCCACCGGCGAAAAACGCCGCCGTTAAGCAACCACCAATGCGCATCTCGCAGCCTTACTCGTTGCTGTTGGGCTGATAGGTAAAGACGGTACACGGCCAAGCTGTCGCCATGAGAAGGAACTGGAACCCAATCAGCATGTACACGAACTGAAAGTAAACAAACGCTAACTCGGAGCATTTGCACAGGAAAATTGTTACAACAACAACGTGAAAAACACACACACACCGCTACCACAACCAACATTACACAGACAGACAGACACACACACACACACACACACACGCATGCACGCACGCACACACACACTCTCTCTCTCTCTCTCTCACCACACACACACACACACACACATGCACGCGCGCGCGCGCCACTAAATTGATTCTTCTCTATTTTTCCCCCACCGGACTCTAAAAAGTAAGTGTAACACGACATACACATGAATGCACATACGAATGTACATTATGAACTTAATTAAACACGCGAACATCTGCTCACATACGTACATTTGGACTTTACACACAGGTGCACGTATAAGCGTATCATACGTTACGCTCTTGCATGTACAAAATGCATCGCTCATCTTTAATGGGTGCTCACGTCATAACGTTCATCGACAGTTACTCTTCCGGCCAATTTCATTCCTAACAACATGTCCGAACTCCTTTTCTTCTAGACTTTTCGTTCTTTTTATATCGTCGTCGTCGTCGTCGTCGTCGTCTTCATCGCCTCCAACATAGCTGCTGCTGATTCCGCTTCCAGACCGTTGCAGCCATAGCTGAAGTTACTGCTACTTTCTCTACTGGTCCAACAAATAATTATTGTGATTAAAATGGTTTTCGTAACTGTTATCATCATCATCCTCGTTGTTGTTGTTCTTGTTGTCTTTCCATTATTGCTACTTATCCAACTGTTGTTAGTATGGTACAATGATGCGGTACCTAACCATTGCATTTAAAACGTCTGGTCATTTTAAGAGCAAAACGCGCGCGCGTTCGCGCGCACACACACACACGCACACACACAAACACGAGCGCGCGCGCGCGCGTGAGCTAACAAGTCCGTATTTCCAGATATGTTTTCATTTGCGCTTTGTAATAGGACCCACGAAGAAATCAATAGCGTGTCTTTGTTTGGCTTGGCCCGAATGGCAGGGGCGGACAAAGGTGCCAACCAGACCACTTATTTGTAGGGAAAAAAGCCTTCCACTGTCTCCGACCACCACTGTTTATTGGCTGGCATTGACAGATCTGCTGTGTGTGTGTGTGTGTGTGTGTGTGTGTGTGTGTGTGTGTGTGTGTGTGTGTCCGTGTGTTTGTTTGTGCCCGTGCACGTGAGTGTGTGTGTGTGTGTGTGTGTGTGTGTGTGTGTGTGTGTGTGTGTGTGTGTGTGTGTGCGTGTGTGCGTGCACGCGTGCGCGCGCGTTCCCTATTGGCCTACAAGACTGGATAGGAGATAACGATGAATAATGCCTTCTGCCAGACGGATGATGGATAGATGCGTACTTTGAACCGAGTATTACTGGTGTTTATTATCATAAGCGCGCATTCCGAAATTGATCGCTGTCACCAAATATGCATGTGCAGTTCTGTGCCCCCCCCCCCCCCCCCCCCCCCCCCCATCCCCTACCCTCTTTACCCCTCTTTGCCTCTCCTTTCTCCTTATATCCCTGCTCTCCCTCCTTCCCCATGTATTGCTCCCTATCCCTCCCTCCTCTCTCTCTCTCTGTCTGTCTGTCTTCCTGTCTGCCTCTCTCTCTCTCTCCCTCCCTCCCGCTGTCTTCACCCCTCCCTCTCATCTCTCTCTCTCTGGCCAGTTATTGCAGTGACTGCCTCGGCATGTTAGCAGGGGGGATAACCGACGGCGGGAAGCACGTTTCACACCGGACCCTTGTGTGTCAAGCTGCGGGCACGTCCGTTCCGACAGGCGTCGGGGAAACTGACTTCCGGCCATGAAACTGACGGTGTGTGGAGTGTTCTGATCGTCTTACTGAGGCGAACCGAATAACTGCCAATCAAAAGAGAAAAAAAAAAAAAAGAGAAAAGGCCCTCTAGTCAAATATGAACACATGCTGTCCTTTCATTTTTCCGAGATTGTTAGCATTGGTAAAGTAAACCCATGACAAGGAGACTGAAACAGACGACAGTGTCCCTGAAAACGAGACGGATATAAATGAACTCCCGAAACACAGTAGTTGAAATATGAATGAGTTCAATGCTACGGAAAAAAAAAAAATCGTGGCTCTGCTTGAATTGGACAAGTTGTAGATTGCAACGGATCTCTACGATTGGCTAAATGTGGTTTGCTTGAGTCGCATCATACATCTCCCCACCCTTGTACACCCACCCGTGTCACGCCCTGCATGCATGCTCCCACCTCCCAGGTTTTTCCCACTCATGTGTATCCACGTCCCCCCCCCCCCCCCCCTCGTCCTTATGCTAATCCATAACAAACACGCCCCCCCCCCCATGCTAATCCATATCACGCCTCCCCCCCCCCTGCTAATCCGTATCACGCCCCCCCCCCCCCCCCCCCACCGCCCATCTCCTCCTTATGCTAATCCATATCACGCTCCCACCCCCCCCCCCACCCCTCCTTATGTCAATCCATATCACGCTCTCCCCCTCCTCCTTATGCTAATCCATATCACGCCCCCCCCTCCTCCTTATGCTAATCCATATCACGCCCCCCCCCCCTCCCTCCTTATGTCAATCCATATCACGCCCCCCCCCCCCCTCCTCCTCCTTATGTCAATCCATATCACGCCCCCCCCCCCCCCCCTCCTCCTTATGTCAATCCATATCACGCCCTCCCCCCCCCCCCTCCTCCTTATGTTAATCCATATCACGCCCTCCCCCCCCCCCCCTCCTTATGCCAATCCATATCCGCTCCCCCCTCCCCCCTCCTTATGCCAATCCATATCACGCCCCCCCCCCCCCCCTTCCTTATGCCAATCCATATCCATATCCCCCCCCCCCCCTCCTTATGTTAATCCATATCACACGCCCCCCCCTCCCTCCTTACGCCAATCCATATCCCCCCCCCCCCCCCCCCCCCTTATGTTAATCTATATCACGCCCCTCCCCCCTCCTCCTCCTTATGCCAGTCCATATCACCCCCTCCCCCCCCCCCCTCCTCCTTATGCCAATCCATATCACGCTCCTCCCCCCCCCTCCTCCTTATGCCAATCCATATCACCCCCCCCCCCCCCCCCCCTTCCTCCTTATGCCAATCCATATCACGCCTCCCCCTCCCCCCTCCCTATGTCAATCCATATCACCCCCCCCCCCCCCCCCCCCAATCCTCCTCCTTATGCCAATCCATATCACGCCTCCCCCCTCCCTATGTCTACCCCCCCCCCCCCCCCTCCTCCTTATGCCAATCCATATCACGCCCTCCCCCCTCCCTATGCCAATCCATATCACGCCTCCCCCCCCCCCCTCCTCCTTATGCCAATCCATATCACGCGCCCCCCCCCCCTCCTCCTTATGCCAATCCATATCACGCCCCCCCCCCTCCCTATGTGCCAATCCTATCACACCCTCCCCCTCCCCCCTCCTTATGTCAATCCATATCACGCACGCCTCCCCCCTCCCTATGTCAATCCATATCACGCCCTCCCCCCTCCCTATGTCAATCCATATCACGCCTCCCTCCTCCTTATGCCAATCCATATCACGCCTCCCCCCCCCCCCCCCCTCCTCCTTATGCCAATCCATATCACGCTCCCCCCTCCCCCCTCCCTATGCCAATCCATATCACGCCCCCCCCCTCCCTATGTCAATCCATATCATCACGCTCCCCCCTCCCCCCTCCTTCCAATCCATATCACGCTCCCCCCCCCCCCTCCCTATGCCAATCCATATCACGCTCCCCCCCCCCCTCCTCCTTATGTCAATCCATATCACGCCCCCCCCCCCCCCCCTCCTTATGCCAATCCATATCATGCTCCCCTCCCCCCCCCTCCTTATGCCAATCCATATCACGCCCCCCCCCCCCCCCCTTTCTTATACCAATCCATATCATCCCCCCCCCCCTCCTTATGTTAATCCATATCACGCTCCCCCTCCTCCCCTCCTTACGCCAATCCATCCCCCCCCCCCCCCCTTATGCCTTATCCAATATCACGCTCCCAATCCCCCCCTCCCCCTCCTCCTTATGCCAATCCATATCACGCCCCCCCCCCCCCCCCCCTCCTTATGCCAATCCATATATCACGCCTCCCCCCTCCCCCCTCCTCCTTATGCCAATCCATATCACGCCCCCCCCCCCCTCCTCCTCCTTATGCCAATCCATATCATCCATATCACGCTCCCCCCCCCTCCCTATGTCCAATCCATCATCACATCACCCCCCCCCCCCCCCCCTCCTCCTATGCCAATCCATATCACGCCTCCCCCCCCCCTCCCTATGTTACCCTCCCCCCCCCCCCCCCCCCCTTCCTCCTTATGCCAATCCATATCACGCCTCCCCCCCCCCTATAACAATCCATATCACGCCTCCCCCCTCCCTCCTCCTTATGCCAATCCATATCACGCCCCCCCCCCCCCCCCCTCTCCTTATGCCAATCCATATCCTACCCCCCTCCCCCCCTCCCTATGTCAATCCATATATCACGCCTCCCCCCCCCCCCCTTATGCCAATCCAATCCATATCACCCCCCCCCCTCCCTATGTCAATCCATATCACGCCTCCCCCCCTCCCTATGTCAATCCATATCACGCCCCCCCCCCTCCCTATGTCAATCCATATCACGCCTCCCTCCTCCTTATGCCAATCCATATCACGCCCCCCCCCCCCCCCTCCTCCTTATGCCAATCCATATCACGCTCCCCCCTCCCCCCCTCCCTATATGCCAATCCATATCACGCCCTCCCCCTCCCTATGTCAATCCATATCACGCCTCCCCCCTCCCTATGTCAATCCATATCACGCCCCCCCTCCCTCCCTATGCCATCCATATCACGCCCCCCCCCCCCCCTCCTCCTTATGCCAATCCATATCATCACGCCCCCCCCCCCCCCCCCTTATGCCAATCCTTATATCACGCCTCCCCCCTCCCTCCCTATGCAATCCATATCACGCCTCCCCCCCTCCTTATGCCAATCCATATCATCACCCCTCCCCCCCCTCCCTATGTCAATGCATATCACGCCCCCCCCCCCTCCCTATGTCAATCCATATCACGCCTCCCCCCCTCCCTATGCCAATCCATATCACGCCCCCCCCCCCCCCCCCCCCCCTCCTTATGCCAATCCATATCCCCCCCCCCCCCCTTATGTTAATCCATATCAGCCCCCCCCCTCCTCCTTATGTTAATCCATATCAGCCCCCCCCCCCCCCCCCCTCCTCCTTATGCCAATCCATATCACGCCCCCCCCCCCCCCTCCTCCTTATGCCCCATATATCCATATCCCCCCCCCTCCCCCCCCTCCCCAATCCATATGCCATCCACACCCCCCCCCCCCCCCCCTCCTCCTTATGCCAATCCCATCACGCCCCCCCCCCCCCCCCCCCCTTATGCCAATCCATATCACGCCCCTCCCCCCCTTATGCCAATCCATATCACCCCCCCCCCCCCCTCCTCCTTATGTTAATCCATATCACGCACCCCCCCCCCCCCCCCCCCCACCCTCCTCCTTATGCCAGTCCATATCTCGCCCCCCCCCCCTCCTCCCTATGCCAATCCATATCACCCCCCCCCCCCTCCTCCTTATGTTAATTCATATCACGGCCCCCCCCCCCCCCCCTCCTCCTTATGCCCATCCATATCTCGCCCCCCCCCCCCCCCTCCTCTTATGCCAATCCATACGCCCCACCCCCCCCCCCCCCCTCCTCCTCCTTATGCCAATCCATATCACGCCCCCCCCCCCTCCTTATGCCAATCATATCACCACCATATCCCCCCCCCCCCCCTCCTCCTTATGCCAATCCATATCTTATCACCACCCCCTTCCCCCCCTTATGTCAATCCATATCACGCCCCTCCCCACCTCCTTATGCCAATCCATATCACGCTCACCCCCCTTCCCCCCCTTATGTCAATCCATATCACGCCCCCCCCCTCCCTCCTCCTTATGCCAATCCATATCACCCCCTCCTCCTTATGTCAATCCATATCACGCCCCCACCTCCCTCCTCCTTATGTCGATCCATATCACACGCCCCCCCACCTCCCTCCTTATGTCAATCCATATCACGCCCCCACCTCCCTCCTCCTTATGTCGATCCATATCACGCCCCCACCTCCCTCCTTATGTCAATCCATATCACGCCCCCACCTCCCTCCTTATGTCATTCCATATCACGCCCCCACCTCCCTCCTCCTTATGTCGATCCATATCACGCCCCCCCACCTCCCTCCTTATGTCAATCCATATCACGCCCCCACCTCGCTCCTTATGTCAATCCATATCACGCCCCCCCACCTCCCTCCTTATGTCAATCCATATCACGCCACCCCCCCTCCTTACGCCAATCCATTTCACGCCTCCCCCCCTCCTCCTCCTCCTTACGCTAATCCATATCACGCCCCCCCCCCCCCCCCCCCCCCCCCCTGCTAATCCATATCACGCCCCCCCCCCCCCTGCTAATCCATATCACGCCCTACGCCCCCCCCCCCCCCCCCCTGCTAATCCATATCACGCCCCCCCCCCCCCCCCCTGCTAATCCATATCACACCCCCCCCCCAATGTTAATCTATATCACGCCCCCCCCCCCCCCCCCCATGCTAATCCATATCCCACCCCCCCCCCCCCCCCAATGCTAATCCATATCACGCCCCCCCCCCCCCCCCCCCCACGCCCCCCCCCCCCCCCATGCTAATCCATATCACGCCCCCCCCCCCCCCCCCATGCTAATCCGTATCACACACACACACC
>JADBJO010002111.1:326636-341639 GCA_016801955.1 Conus betulinus
GGCAAGGTTGAATGCACTGACAACATCGCTCAGAACACTTGAATATGGCGGAAAGGCAGTGACCGATAAATTAACTGCCATCTGCAACACAATCTGGCACACTGGCGAGTGGCTAACGCCAAAGAGAGTCGATCACTAATCGTCACGCTTCCAAAGACAGAAAATCCTCAACACTGCCAGAACAACCGCATGATCACTTAGATTAGTAATGTCAGCAATGTAATGTTTAAAGTATTACCGAATAGATCATAGTTGCAAACACAGGCACCGCTGTACCTGACAGGCTGAAGTATTATCGAACAGATCTTGAACCCTTCGCCATAAACTCCTGCAACAGCAGTTCTGTCGTGTCTTCACAGACCTCAAAGATGGCGTTTGACAGAATCTGTCGAGAGATGCTATGCTGTTATGAAAAAAAATTGATTTCGGAACAAAGTTAATCAATATCGACCATGTGTAAGTCAAAGTGACCAGTGCAGTACTCAAAAAGGGCGCGACTGGAAAGTGGTCCCCATATCAGTTAGGATTCGTCAGGGCCCCTTTACTCTCCACTACCTTTCAACATAGTCCTGGAATGCATCATGCATGATCCACTTGAAGATCATGTCAACACAATCAGCACTGCAACAATATCTATCACCAACCTTCACTTTGCAGATAACTTCGATGGCGTGGCAGGCACTGAACAGGAACTAAAAAACTTGTTAAAACACTGGATGAAACATCTGCCAGACATACGATGGACATCTATACCGAGAAGACAGCAAATGGCCAGCCCACAACACCACCTCCAGTACCGATGTAACCATGGATAGAAGCTAGAAACCGTTAAACAGTTAATACATCTGGGATTTATTTTCAGCAGTTTGGGATTTCTATCAAATACCCTCTCAAGAGCAGCAAAGACATCAGTTCTGTCCAGCCTGAACTATGTATGGAGAGACAGTAACAACTCAGTGAAACACAGATCTGGCTCCTACATGCACGGGTGTATTTTTTCCTATAAGCACAACGCGACATGGACCTGGAAGAAGGAACCCAAGCACAGAAATGAAGAGTCACGGGAAGACATACGTCAGATATACTGATTGCATCACAACTGAACAACTGTGCCGGACCATAAAAAACCCACATCGAGCCATACGAAGATTTGCTGACACCAGCAAAGCAAAGAAACTAAGTTGGCATTGTCATGAAGATCCAAAGGGCCCTGCTAGAATAATCCTCCAGGAAAGTGTTAGAGGAGCGAGACCAAGGGGAAGGAGACGATGGACTGACAACACTGATGAAGGGACAGAGAAACCATCTGTAGAGCCTAAGGCCTCTGAGCATAACCGACAGAACTGGAGGAATGTGGTGACCACTTCTTCAGTGCCATGTCCCAGTCATTTCACACAGACCTGAGATAACAGACAGAATGGAAGGAATGTGGTGACCACTTCTTCAGTGCCATGACAGAATTAGAGGAATGTGGTGACCACTTCTTCAGTGCCATGACAGAATTAGAGGAATGTGGTGACCACTTCTTCAGTGCCATGTCCCAGTCATTTCACACGGACCTGGGGAAAAGAAACAGATATTAGTGACACCAAGACAAAATACTTTTTGTATTTCAAATGACTTTTTAATGCAGAGTGTGTGCGTGTGAATCTAGGACTGTGCCATCTGTTACCATGTTTCTAATAATTTGGATACACGACTTTCAAATGTTCTTGAGTGTCAAAATATAACTTGTTCACGTTGTCATCTTTCTCAGCTAATAAAATGTTAATCTTTCACCTGTCGTTAGTGAAATATAATTATTATCAAATCTGACCTGTCGGTTCCCTTAGTGAGGTATGACAGCAACTGTTGGACACGATGTAATAGATGAAAGAACACATTTTTTTCATAATTCATTTCTATACTTTACAACTGGCTGGGGAGAGGCAGCGTGTGTCTAGCTCTTTTCAGGTACTCGTTACCAGAGCCTAACAATACTTTCTCTGTTTCTGAAGTCAAGAACAAAGACTTCGAAAAAACGATCAGCTTTTGACAACTTACCTTATTCTGAAAAATATGTTAAGCCAGCTTCATGGTATGAATTCACCATATTTGTATGTATCAGATTGCCAAGAACTAACTTAACAGCTCTGCTGTCTACAGATTGTATTTCATTCAACAAGCTGTGCAGGGTTAAAAAAAAAAAAAAAAAAAAAAACTTATTCATACATCAATTTTTTTGATCGGACGAGGCTAGTGACTGTGGTAACGGGGGTTTATTGTTGTTGTATGTGTCTTGCTTGATCCCATGGTTAAGCATCAACTGCTGTCAAAAATTTCGACCTTTTCCTTGCTGTCATTATCAAATTCTCAATTGCCTATGTAATTTCTTGTCAAGTGAGTATCCCCAAACTTCGTTTTAGTGAAGTTGCGAAGTTTTACTATGTACACTTAATGTTGTAGCAATAATGTCGGGGGTTCTCCCGTTAAAAAATCATTATTAGTGTTTTCTCTCCTGAATGTGTCAGCCCATATCACTCCATGTACAAGTTAAATGTATTATCTCCAGGTGATAAATGTCTTGTGCTTAATTTATTTCCTTCGTCTTCTTAGATTTGCATTTGTCTTAATGAAAATGTTGTCTGAATATTATACCGTATGATATAATATTTTGATGGTCCCTTAGGTAGGCCGTAAGTAGAAGTAGCACACACAACAGAAGTAATAATGACACACTGAAGGATATGGATATTCTGAAAAGATTACTAAATATTACTGACGCTTACACATTCAGATTCTCCAGATTAACAGTAATCGCTGATACAAAACTTCGCTTGTTCTACTAATATTCACATTTTAGAACAGTTTTGCAAGTTATTTGTTATTGTACACTTCTAATGATAAATAGGACAATTCATTATCATAACTCAATTAAAAAAAGTAAAAGCAAGGAAAATGACCTTGAGAGTAAATAGGACAATTTATTATCATAACCGAATTAAAAAAAATAGTAAAAGCAAGGAAAATGACTTTGAAAGTCAATGCCACAAAACATTAAAGCATCATTCAGGAATATTAGTAAACCCAAGAGAAAAGGGTATAAGTACAGAGAGAGAGGGAGGGGCGGGGGGAGGTGTGTGTGTGTGTGAGAGAGAGAGAGAGAGAGAGAGAGAGAGAGAGAGAGAGAGAGAGAGAGAGAGAGAGAGAGAGAGAGAGAGAGAGAGAAACACCAGGATCTACACCAAGTGAAGCCGTATTCCCAGCAATGTGCAAAAAAAAAAAAAAAAAAAAAAAAAAAAAAAAAAACTATGAAAAAATGTGATCCAGACCTGTTTCACCAAGTCAATCAAAAACAGTACAATTGGTCAAAACAACACAAACGTCTTTCATTCGACGCCTCTCCATACCCATCTGTTCCCCTATCCTCTGGCTCCTCCACAAACACATCAATTACATGGCTGCTCCAAAGTGTCAACTCACTCGCTGCCCCCTCCCACCCCCCCCACCCCGCGCACATGAAAACACAAAAACACGAGCGCCCGCGCGCGCGCGCGCGAGCGCGCACACACACACACACACACACACACACACACACACACACTCGCGCGCCCGACCACACACAAACAAGCGCGCGCGCGCGCGCACACACACACACAGAACAACGCGAGTGGGCACACAAACACACACACACGCACGCACGCGCACGTACACAGACACAGACACGCAAGCACGCACGCGCGCGCGGGCACACACACAAGCACAAGCACGGGCACGCTGACGACTACACATGCGCGCGCACTAATTCTATAACCATGCGCGTCCACATGCAAAAAAACACACTTCTCACACACACAAAACACGCGCATACAAAACACACACAACGCGCTCGCAAACACACACACACACACACACACACACACACACACACACACACACGCACGCACGCACGCGCGCCCTCGCGTCTGCACATGTATACATATACAACCATGCGTGCGCGCATGCACACATATTCATATTCAAACCATACGCGCGCGCACGCTAGACGTCTGTATTTCACACACACACACACACACACACACACACACACACACACACACACACACACACACACACCGGTACTCACGCGCTCGCGCTCGCGCGCAACACACACACACACACTCCACACCACAGCACAGCACACCACACACACACACACACGTACGCATCCTCAGTGGAAGCCAGTACAGAAAGTGGAACATCGCCACCTGCTCTTGGCTCGAGTTTTGCAGCATGATTTTGGATTTATAAGACTTTTTGAAGTCAAGAAATATTGCTAACCTTTTCCTTTTCGAGTTTATTATCTTATGTGCATCAGCCTTTTTCTTTAACGGGTCTGATGTGTACGATAAACATATTTTTTTTCCAGAGGCTTTATAAAAACGATCTTCTGGCATTTTTAACAATAAATACAATTCCAGCAACACTTTTACGCGAAATGAAAGACTTCAAATGTCTGTTAAAATCCTTGTATGTAATAAAAGAATTTGGACTTTGATGAACATATATAGTCTCATTTCCTCTCTTCAACTCTTGATATCAGAAGTGAGGCTTGACTATAAACTGCTCTCCAAGAATGTCTTACAAACGTCTATGCTTTGTCAAAAGATATCATGCTAACTTTGCTTCCCAGTTTAATAGGAAACAATGGCAGTTTCTTCTTATTCTTCTTAAATTCTTTTATTTTTCCGCACGGACACATTTTTGGATTCGGAAATTTCAGAATGAGGAATCAGAAAATAATACAATTCTGGTTTTATCAACAAGTTTGTTGCTGTGATTTAACGTGAAAACGACGAATGACAGGCGGGAGAAGAATGTGAACAGGATCAATGAATGACCGGAGAAGAGCGTTAAAACGGTAAGTGACTAACTGGAGAATAACATGAACAAGATGAATAACCGACTGGAGACGAACCTGAAACGATGACTGACTGACTGGAGAAGAACTTGAAAACGATGAATGACTTGAGTGGAGAGGGACGTGAAAGCGATGAATGACTTGAGTGGAGAGAGGACGTGAAAGCGACGACGACTGACTGCTGTCTGTCGGAGGAAAGTGACAATGACTGCTGACTCGAGGGGAATGGGAACACAATAAATGGCGGATGGAACAAGAGTGTGAGAATGACGAATGGTGAACAGGACGTGAAGACAATGGTAGAATGATAAGAAAAGGGGAAAATGATGAATGAATGACGAGGAAAGGAGAGGAAGATGAGAGTGGGATGGGAGAAGAAAGAGAGAGTGATGAAAAAAAAATTGTTCGGACGAGGTAATAACAATGTGAAAAGAATGCATAATGGATAGGATTAAAACGGAATTTAAGAAAAGTGAAGGAAGTATGAAAGGAGTAAACGTCAACGATGAATAATAGACAATTATAAATGATAGGTGGGATGAGCTGCCATTATATCCATGGAGGAGAGGAGAAGAAGGGAATCTGAACATGATGTACGGATGGACAGGACAGTAGCATGAAAGGGTTCAGAAGAGTGAAAAGACGAGAGGAGCGTGAGACTGATCGATTCAGCTATATGAAAACAGAGCAGCCTGAGAATGATCCAGTGATGGACAAACTGGGGAAAAATGAACGAGAGAACAACACTTTTTTCACAGAGGTGAAAAGAGCAAAAGGTGAAAATGATGAACAGGAGATGGGGACACGAAGAGAGAGGGAGAGAGAAGAAAAGCTTCAGGACGATGGACTACTTTAAAATGAAGATATTGTCAGAATGATTCAGTAAAGAAGAAATAGATGAAGTGATGACGAGAGTGATGGACGAAGTGAGGAGAGATAAAAAACACGAAATGGACGAGATGAATAGAGAAGAACGTGAACACGATGTGTAATGGACGGAGGAAGAACGTAAGAAATTTCAGTGATGGATAGGACTAGAAGTAGCGAATGATAGACGGGATTAGAAGAATGAGAAGATGTTAACGGAAGGAATGGTTTATGAAGGACAAGAACAAGAGAACGCAAGTATGACGAAGGAAGGAAAGAAGGAGCGTGGATCACAGATACAATGAAAACAAGAAACCGTGAAGCTTATGACTAAATGACCAGAACGAGAACATGGTGCATGATCGACGGGGACCAGAACACGGTAAGTACGAGCGGATTGAGAAAAGAGCGTGAGAATGACGAACGATGGACAAACAGGAGAGGGAAAGGGTCAATAACGGACGGAATAAAATCCAAAAGAATGGTGAAAGACAGAAGAAAAGAAGACCGTGAGAATGATGAAAAATGATGGGAGAAGAAGGAAGGTGAAAATGATGAAAAAGTTACGGAGACTAACACGTGAGTGATGAAGGGCAGTTCGGATGAGACGGCAAGAGACTGAGGACGGCGCATCTGGCCCCGATTGGAAGAAAACAGGCAAACGCGAAAATGATGAAAGGATGGACGAAAGGAGAGTGAGATGAATCATGATCGAAATGATTAAAGCATCAGCATCATGAATGATGGGTAGGATGAAAGTGATATCTACGAACGACAGGTGAAAAGAAGAACGTGAGAATGATAGAAGATGTATGAAAGGTGACGGACACAATTGTTGATGGGAATATATCGTGAGAACGATGAAGGACGGGATAAGAAGGAAATAAAGAAAGGAGTGTGAAGCAATAGATTAACGAACTAGACAGCGTGGGAATGGTGCAGTGATGGCCAGAATAAAAGAAGGAAACAGGGGAAAGATGAGTGTTTTACAAAAAGAGGAAAGGAGAGGCGAGTATGATGAAGAGGAAACTGGAGAAGGGAGATAAGAGGAAGGAAGGTGGGAAGTACATGAAAATCGGACATCGTAAGAGGAATCTAAAGATGAATGGAATGAGAACAGAACCAGAAAAAAACGAATGCTGGATGCGATCAGAAAAGAAGAATGAAAGAATGACGAATGACAGACGAAATTAGAGACGAGAACGTGGGAATGGTGAAAGGCGAACTTGATGAAGAGGATGACGCAAAAATGATGAATGTTGAAAGAAGGGAAGCGTAAAAATGATGAATGTTGGACTTGCGGGAAAGTTGTTAACGACTAATATCGGACAGGAAAAAACGTGAGAATAAAGCATTTTTGAGAGCTGGGAAAAACGTGAGAATGATGAATGTTCGATCAGGGAAATGGTGAAAATAGTGAATGCCGATTGGGGGAAAAGATAAAATAATGAATGTTGGACTGAGGCAAACGTGAAAATGACGAACGCTGGGTGGAGGAAACGTGAATATGAAACATTTTGGAGTGGCGAAAAACACGAGAATGAAGAATCTTGTGGGGGGAAAGACGTGAAAATAATGAATGCAGGACTGGGGAAAAAACGAAAAGGATGAAAGCTAGACTGGAGTAAAATGTGAGAATGATGAATGTTGGAGTGAGGGAAACGTAAGAATAATGACTTTAGGACAGGGGAAAAAACCTGAAAATGATGAATGTTGGACTGGGGAGAATGGGATGGTGAGGTGCGGGAATATGAGAATGATGAATGTTTGAATATGGGGAACATGAATATTGAACAGGCGGGCGGAGTGGGGGGAGGAGGGAGGGGGGGGGGGGGGGGGGGGGGGTGACAATAAATAATGCTGATTGAGGACAAGGTAAGAATGATGAAAATTGGACTGAACGAAAAGGTGACAAGGGTTTAATGATGAAGTATGGCAAACATGCCAATGGTAAATGTTGGACGGGAGGTGTGTGTGTGTGTGTGTGTGTGTGTGTGTGTGTGTGTGTGTGTGTGTGTGTGTGTGTGTAGGAAGGGGAAAGGAGGGGGGAGGGGGGAGAGCGCCTAAAAATGACCAATGGTGGACATGAGGAAAAGATGAGAACTAAAAGTGTTGAATTGCGGGAAAACGTAAAAATGAGGAATGTTGGGCTGGGCAAAAAAGGCAAGTGTGATGAATGGACTGCGGGGACTTGAGAGGGGCGGGAGTTTGGAGTGGGGAGGTCAAATGCGAGAATGGTGAATGATGGACGGGAGAAAACTGAGGCAATGATGAATGTTGGACTGGAGGAGAAGAGAAGAACACAGAAAAGATAAATAACAGATGGAAGGCTGGTACCACGCTGGAGAACGAAGGACGGACGAGGAAAGCGAAGGAATGAAAAGGGCGTGAGAATGATGGCCGTGGCGAAAACAGGATGGCGACAGAGTAACAGTGGGCACAATCAGCACAGAATGAAACGGAATGAGTAGACGGTAACGCGTTAATAATGAATGGTTGACACGATGAGATGAAGAGAACACAAAAAAACGCTGAGTGACAGACGGGGTCAGAATTTGACAACAGTAAATGAAGAACAAGGTGAGAGGAAGAGAATATGACAACAGTCAATGAAGAACAAGGTGAGAAGAGAGAACTTGACGACAGTCAATGAAGAACAAGGTGTGAGAAGAAGAGAACATGACAACAGTCAATGAAGAACAAGGTGAGAAGAAGAGAACATGACAACAGTCAATGAAGAACAAGGTGAGAAGAAGAGAACATGACAACAGTCAATGAAGAACAAGGTGAGAAGAAGAGAACATGACAACAGTCAATGAAGAACAAGGTGAGAAGAAGAGAACATGACAACAGTCAATGAAGAACAAGGTGAGAAGAAGAGAACATGAGAATGATGACAGATAGAAGGGACGGTAACTGAGGAACGTGGGGAAGATGAACGGTGGACGAGTGACGATTAAAAAACAAAAGTGAAACTGATCTTCGATGCTCTGGAGGAGGAAAGGAGTTTCAGAGAATGAATGGTGGATGGGACAAGAACATGAGAACGGTAAATGACGGGCGAGATGGGAAGGGGAGAACAAGATGCAGTTGAATATGGTACGTCCATCCCACTGTTCAATACCGCCGAAAGAGAAGTAAAGGGGTTGCGACGGAAATGACTGTATTATAAGTTCGTAGCAATGCAGAAAAAAAACAGATCAGCAGCGTATAAAATGAACTGTTTGTAGTACAGAAAAAAAGTGTGTGTGGGGGGGTGGGGGGGGGGGTGGGGGGGTGGGGGGTGGGGGGGGGGGGGGGGGGGAGGAGGGGGGGAAGCAGAGCTTTAAAGGTCGGAGATGCAGTGGGAAAAGATCAAATATGACATAAGAGAATGAGGAATATGGAAACATGAATATCGTACAACAGCGGGTATGGCGTTAATGAATGGGCTAAAGAATTAAAGGGGGGGGGGGGGGGGGGGGGGGGGGGAGGATGGGTCTCAGGTTCAAATCCATCAAATATAAAAAAGAAGACATCTGCGGAGGAAAAAAAGCGAGAAAAGACCACTGGACGGAGATGTAAACTGGTGGTGGTGGTGTGTCCAATCCTCTCAGCATGTCTATACCATGTTAATGCCATAAAGTGAAGGGTCTCTGGAGAACATCAAGGATAGAACTTGAAAGGCAGGGAGTGGAGAGAAAACTGGACTGAAAAGTACAATGTCCTGGTGTGACAGAATGCAAGAGAGAAGCAAAGAAGCAAAAAACAAAAAGTGTTGCGAGGAGCACCAGAAAATGGTACGTGAATGAGAACATTGGGGAAAAGAAGAAGAAAATTTATAGAATCATAAGGGCATGTCTTTTTTTTGAGTGGATCAGACGTAAACCATATCAGGGCCGTACGAATTTATAAAACATCATCGAGTCGCCAGACTGAGGATCAAGACATGCATGGATCAGTATTTTTAAAAAGGCCAAAGTTTTTCTTTAATCAACGTGATTCAACGTAAATGCTTCAGGTACCCCACCCCAACCCCTTTCCCACCAATGCACATACCCATCCCCTTAAATAGTCAGTTCGGGGTAAAGCACCCAGGCCGATGTAAGACGAGTTCACACACGCCTGGGGCTTTATGTACTGATATACTGATGTTCCGATGGTATCGGTGTGGTGTTCTATCAACCCTCTACCACCCCTCTCTTCCTTTCCATCCCCCACCCTTCCCACCTGCCTTCCTGTTGCGGTTGTCCCGTCCGCCCTACCCACCTTGGTGAGTGTCGACGTCCGCCCTACCACCTTGGTGAGTGATGACGTCTGCCCTACCACCTTGGTGAGTGTCGACGTCCGCCCTACCACCTTGGTGAGTGATGACGTCCGCCCTATCACCTTGGTGAGTGTCGACGCTCAACCTGAACATGACCTCACACGGACCGTGGCTCGGGTGTCACTTCTCTGCACAGGGTCCACACTGATTCAGCTTTCATGCTAGTTTTGACGGATGCGCCAAGAAAACTCCGCAACGAAATACTGTTGGACACTACCAGCGGTATCACGAAATAAATCGCAGCAATGATGAACTGTTGAATGCTATGAGCGGTATCACAAGCAAAGTGTTTCACGAAACGGCAACGAACTAACCTTGAGCTGCACGTTGGTTACATTCGTAAAAGAGTGAACAGCATGAAGCCTGGGGAAATCAGAAACAAAGGCTAACTCAACCAGATGCAGAAACTTGGTCATTGTAAAAAAAAAAAAAAAAAAAAAAAAGAAGAAGAAAAAAAAAGTAAAAGTGTACGGAGCTGACTACCTTCAGACAGGAAACGGTGAACCTGGGGGCACTTATATTATGGCAGCCTGTTTGTTGACTTATAGTACAGGGACCTAAACGGGACTTAACCCTTACGCGAAAGTGTCAGGTAAGAAGTGAACATAGCACGCAGAACGGAGAAAACGGTCAGGACACTGTGTGTGTGTGTGTGTGTGTGTGTGTGTGTGTGTGTGTGTGTGTTGTGTGTGTGTGTGTGTGTGTGTGCGTGCGCGCGTGCGTGTGTGTGTGTGTGTGTGTGTGTGTGTGTGTGTGTGTGTGTGTGTGCGTGCGTGCGTGCGTGCGTGCGTGCGTGCGCGTGCGTGTGTGTGTGTGCGCGCGCGCGCGTGCGAGCGTGTGTGTGTGTGTGCGCGCGCACCAGTGCGTGCGCGTATAATAAATTTCAGTTCAAGAGGAAAGCGTCTTTTACAAACGGTAAACGACAGCTCCAGACATAATCAGAGATTGGATGGCTGGATACAAAGGAAGGAAGGTCTTGTCAGACCGAGGTCGTCCGGATATGTGGTGGAAAACAGCAAAGCCTTGACATGCTGGCTCCACAATCACCAAGAGAACAATGCCCGTGTTTTGAGGAGAAATGCATTACTAAAAACCGAAAGCATTGTCAGAAACCAAACTGAGATGCCAGTGTCGGAGAGGGGCACGGACCATGTCTGTTTCAGCACAGCTCGAACAGACCACAGACAGCATTTCCAGGGCTGTCAACTCGTCCCCAAAACACAGGCAAACAAAAAACACAAAGAAACCAACAAGTAAGATACAAACAAACGAACAATAAAACTAAAAAGTCACTCCCATCAAAGGAACACTCAGATTTACTTACGGTTTACAGGTGCACTTTTTTGCTTTATAAGCATTTTTTTTAATTGATCAATTATGTGTTCATAAACAAATCATTCAACTGAAGCAGCAACAAGCAATAACTTATGGGGCATAGGTACACTTACTCATGTTTCCATGCTGCAGTCCTTCAGTCGGATAAAACTAAGCCATGTTAAGTGCACTGGCCACTCTAAACAGTTCGCTCAGATTTTTCTTTAACAAAAAAAAAAGAAAAACACACACACACAAAAAAACCCACATACGATTAAAAATCCTTTTGAGATAATTCCAGTGCAACAAGGACATATTGAAAAGCCTAATTAATGAACAGCATCCTAAAATGGACAAGTGCCTGTTCCAGTGGTTAGGATCTCATTATCTAGTCACGAGATAAAAAAAGGACTTGCATCTTACAAAGTTTATCAAGAAAAAATGCTTTCCAGACTACAGGATGATAAACAGACCACAAATGCAGAAAAGCAACATGACAACGAAAAAAAAATGAAACCCAAATTTCAACAGAAAGCAGTCAAAGAGACTAACGCACACACACACACACACACACACAACACACACACACACACACACACACACACACACACCACACATACACACACACACACACAAAAAAGCATTAGCATCGGATTTCTACGAGACCGGGACACAAATTACATTGGAAGATCCTCACCCAACCACCCCTCTCTCCCCTGCATTCCTGTGGAGCGAATTTTTTTTTTTTAAGTATGCAGAACGTTCAAGACGCAGGTTAAAGAATGGGCCACAGAAGCAGAAAAAAAGAGTGAAGAAACGGAGACAAAAGAAAATACTTCAAGGAAACAAACAAACAAACAAAACGACGAAGAAAAACGAAGGAAATTAGGAGCACAATACCGCAAGAAGACTGGACACAGTTTGTACTAAAAGAGCTCTACCCCACCCTACCCACCCCTTTATTGTGGCATGGGCTTTCCACTGTACAAGGTGAATTCTGGGTGCGCGGCGTGCTGCAGATTGGCTCACAGGATGACCAAGATGACGAGGAGAAAAATCAACACATTATAGAGGGGCAGTCAAGCTGGTTCAGAAAAGTATCACACAGAAAACTCCTCACAGAACAACTGTGTTCACATGCTGGCAACATTGGAAAGTTGTTGCGGGATACTCAGAGAATGTAAGCTGGTGCAGGAAGGAGTTTGGTGGGACCTCTGATGTCCTTTCCTCTAGTATGGTGTGAACGTCCGTTTCACTCCTAGAAAGAAGGGAAGCGAGGGTGCATCAGTGAATAAGGAGCCATGAAGGCACTGAGGGGGGGGGGGGGGGGGGGGGGGGGGGGGGGGGGGGGGGGGGGAGAGGAAGGAACAGCCGTTCGGAAGGGATAAAGTGGGCTCTTACATAATGAGAGATAAACGCTTGTAGCATCAGTAGAACAACTGGTAGGACAAAGACCAAAGACGATCCGACATTATATTGAAAAAAAAAAGTGATCAGGATGAAATGTTTATAATTGTATATTTAGAACATAAGACGTCCAAGACTTGAAAAATACCTCGTTCGTAAAACCATTAACGCTAGTTCTTTCATACGCTTCCAGCAAAGCCGCTTGCAAGTTCCATACTGACCGCCATTGCCGCGTGTGTTGTCAAACAACAGGAGTGTTCGCGCGGTCTCTGCGCGCGCGCGCGCGCGCGCACGCGCGCGTGTGTGCTTACGTGCATGTGTGTGAGGAATTGGGGGTGGAGTTGATGCGGGGAAGCACAAACGGGGGAAGAAAGCCACGTGACATCTCCAATTTCTTCTGAGAAGGCAAGGCGGGTGGAAGGGGAAGAGGGTGGGGTAGAGAATCAAAGAAGTAGCAGTAAGGGGGGGTGGGTGGAGGGGGAAGAGGGTGTGTGGTAGACAGTCAAAGAAGTAGCAGTAAGGGGCGGGTGGAGGGGGAAGAAGAGGGTGTGGTAGACAGTCAAAGAAGTAGCAGTAAGGGGGGGGGTGGGTGGAGGGGGAAGAGGGTGGGGTAGACAGTCAAAGAAGTAGCAGTAAGGGGGGTGGGTGGAGGGGGAAGAGGGGGGGGTAGACAGTGAAAGAAGTAGCAGTAAGGGGCGGGTGGAGGGGGAAGAGGGTGGGGTAGAGAGTCAAAGAGGTAGTAGCAGTAAGGGGCGGGTGGAGGGGGGAAGAGTGTGGGGTAGAGAGTCAAAGAGGTAGCAGTAAGGGGCGGGTGGAGGGGGGAAGAGTGTGGGGTAGAGAGTCAAAGAGGTAGCAGTAAGGGGCGGGGGGAGGGGGAAGAGTTGTGTGGGGTAGAGAGTCAAAGAAGTAGCAGTAAGGGGCGGGGGGAGGGGGAAGAGGGGTGTGGTGGACAGCCAAAGAAGCAGCAGTAAGGGGCGCAAGAACTGTTAGCAGAGGTCTCCAATGAAATATCATCACAGATAATTGCGCGGTTCTTAATCACATCGTCTACAAACACACGTTTACTCTATTATTAGTATAATCACCATTACATCAATCACTAGTGATATTCTCATCATCAACAGCAACAACAGTAGCTGTAGTAGTAATAGTAGTAGTTTCTTTTCTTTTTGTCATCTGTCCACTACCCCTCTGACGCCGTCCTAGCCTGGTTCCATAGTCTCCATCGACAACAGTTCAAAAGAATGTGCTGAGGTAGAGGGGTATTCATTTTTTTTTTTTTTTTAAAAGAAAATACGAACCCGATGGTTCAATCAGATGTAGGACACATGGTTGCGAGATCACACTGACGTGGCTTTCAAAGTCTGATGGAAATAATGTTAACAGCCATCAAGAATTTTTGACCATACGAACTGCACTCTAACACACTTTTACACCTTGAAAGAAACTTTCGAATCAACTGTCTCCGATCCCACCAACGCACCACCAACCCCCAAACCTCGCCCCACCCCCCTCCCCCAACCCAATCCTCGGTGAACGCGAACAATCATTTGTTACCAAGACCGACCTTTTTCCCAAGCAGCGGACAAAGAATACAGCTGAACTAAAAAAAAAAAAAAAAGAAAAAGGTAAACCAACAATTTTAAATGTAGTTAATAGCGAATCACCAAGAAAACGTAGAAAAACCAATCACAAGACAAAACAGGACGCGTGAGATCACTGAAATCAACTCTTCAACTAAAATGAACGCGCTATCACGTCTTATCGTCATTGACTTTAGCGCAAGATGGACGTTGAATGAAACGCCCATCTTGCGCTGAAGTGAATGAAGATAAGTGATTGCTCGTCCATTTTTTCGTTGTCCTGAGTGTTTTGTATCTTGCCTGAAGAAGACCTAAGAGGTCGAAACGCGTCATGTTTTGTCTTGTGATTAATTTGTCTACGTTTTCTTGGCGGGTCGCTGTTACTTACATTTCAGATTTGTTCAGATTTTCCAGTGTTTTTAGCCACTCGTGCATAAAAAAGTTCAAGTGTCAAACTAAACAGAACATCTGAAGCAGGGAACGTCAGAAGGGGTTTGGGGAGTTGGGTGTGTGTGTGTAGAAGGTTGTGGGGGGGTGGGTTTGAAGAGGCGTCGCTCTATGGTAGGTAAGGTAATGTTGCTTTGTAGCCCAGCCGAACAACCGCAAGGGGTCATATCAGGTGCTGCAACCTCGTTGAAATCAATCAC
>JADBJO010002112.1:0-55000 GCA_016801955.1 Conus betulinus
ACGAGAAACATGGCGGCGCCCATTGTTGCCACGCGTTTTACCGGGCGCTGGCAGGCGCTCAGCGTTTTGGCTGTGTGATTTCCGTTGGGCGCTAGCGGGCGCCCGATTGTCAAGAGAATTAACTTTTGACTACCGTTCATCTGTCCATCTAGTAGTAGGCATCCTTCAGTCTCGGAAGACTATGGAGTTGCGCTCTGGGTGTCTATTCTGGTACAGCGATGGGTGTGGCTGGCCAGTCCGACGCAGGAATGACAGTCACTGTGGCAGAGGGCACAGGTGAAGTCTGACACTGGTCTGTCTGCCTGGGCTGCAGCCTTTCTTCTCATTCTCTTTTCCCCGTGCTGCTGAGCGAGTGTCTCTTCGAACTTGGAGAGACCTTTCTGCACAGTGTGTCTCCAGGCTGACCATTCAAGGGCTGTTGCTGCCCAGTTGTTCTGGTCAATGTTCAAGGCTTTTAGGTCCCTCCTGCACACGTCTTTGAATCACAGCTGTGGTCCGCCTGTGGGACGTTTTCCCTGCACAAGTTCTCCATAGAGGTGGTCTTTAGGGATCCGTCCATCATCCATGCACACGACATGGCTGAGCCAGTGAATACGTCTCTGTTTCAGCAGCGTGTACATGCTGGTGCATCTGGCTCTTTCCAGGACAGTGTTGTTTGGGACCTTGTCCTGCCAGGTGATGTTCAGGATGCGTCGGAGGCTACGCATATGGAAAGCATTGAGCTTTCGCTCTTGTCGGGCACGCAAAGTCCAAGACTCACTGCCATACAGGAGGGTGCTCACGATGCGGGCATTGTAGATCTGGATCTCTGTGTGCTCAGTCAGCTTGCTGTTGTTCCATGCTTTTTTCGTCAGTCTGGTCATGGTGGTAGCTGCCTTGCCGATGCGCCTGTTGAGCTCTGCGTCAAGTGAGAGGGTGTCTGAGATAGTTGAGCCCAGATAAACAAAGTCATGGACGACATCCAGTTCATGGTCATTGATGATGATGACTGGGGGAGAGAGTCCACATCCTGTCCCATGACCTGTGTTTTCTTCAAGCTTATGGTAAGCCCGAAGTCTTGGCAGGCATCGCTGAAGCAAGTCATGAGCTGCTGTAGGTCCTCAGCTGAGTGGGCGGTTACTGCTGCGTCGTCTGCAAAGAGGAAGTCATGCAGGCACCTCAGCTTGACTTTAGTCTTGACTCTTAATCTGGAGAGGTTGAAGAGCTTTCCGTCTATCCTGATTTGGAGGTAGATACCTTCAGCTGCAGGACCAAATGCGTGCATCTGTCCATCACACTCTACATAACCACCAATCCACCAGAGTCCCCCTCCCTCCCATCCCCAAACCCCCTTGACTGACCATACACTTCCTTCCCATACTGGATGTTTGGGAAGCTTTAAGTGATAAGACACACATGTTTGAGGGCAGCAGTGTTTGCAGAATTTGCTGCCAGTCTGCCACTATCAAAAAGGGTAGGGGAGGGGTGGGTGGGGGTGGGGTTGAGTGTGACGAGGAATAACAGCGATAGTTGACTGTCCATTCAACACAACTGTGGACGAACTAACAGCCCAAATGATGCTGAATCAAAATAGTGATGGCTCAGAAATCTGTATACTGCTCAAGTGCACTTGCACTCCCTCCAAACTTCAATAGCAGAGTGTTACAAGATCAGGTGGCTGCGCAACATAGAGATGGATTCCTGATTTATGGGAAAGGGGTAACTATTGACAGTGGTCAGCTATGATCACAACAACACAAAAACAGACACATTCACAACAAAATACTTCATTTCAAGATTTCTTATAAATAAATTTTTATAAAAACGTTCAGGTGGAAAAGTTTGTTGCGTGTTTTAATTCTGAACAAATGACCAACTTCAAATTTTTGTTTGACACATTTAGAATTTAAGCTGGTCACCACTTGATGTGAAAAAGTTCTGTCATGTCAATAATCTGAATTAATTTTATGCTTGAATAAAAAAAAAATCATTTCTTGCTGTTTAACTTCAGGTTTGGTTTCCTGTGAAGTGGAAACATGTGCAGACCATGATTCAGACTTTAACATGGCTCTTTGTGCATACGACTCTCTTGACAGAAGTTAGCCAACTTTTACATATAAGCTTAGATTATGCTATGCCTTTTTTTCTAATCAAGGAAAAGCTTCATTCACTTTTAATCTATATATGTCCTGATAAAACTAAGTCCTTTACACAGAAAATGATAATTGTTTATAGGACATTGTCATTTTTACTTGCCAATTTTGACTTTTTAGTGAAACTGCTTGAATTTTGTGTGAATTGTATTATTTACACAGTTTCATACAACTCTTATTCCTATCAAAGGTTCGTTCATGAAACAGCGAAGCACAAAAAACAAACAAAAAACCCCCCACCAATGACTAAACCAGTTGTAGGCTTTTAAAACCCTTAAGTTCTCTCAAAGGCAATCTGACAGGTTCCCTTGGAGTGGAGAGTGGTGAACTTGACTCAGCAATCAGTCAAATATGTATTAAGAAGAAACCACCATGTTTTTATCAACAACAACAGCAACTAGAATCTGCCAGCTCTATAGATTTTCATCAGTCACAAATCATGACACGGAGGTGACTGCAAAACAAACGTCATCATATAACCGACCATACTTTACCTCAGAAACTGAGGCTTTTAACTTCCTGCTGAACATTACATCAACACAGAACACTAAAGGCGATAAACTGTACATCTACAGCAGTAAAATAAGAAACAACAGACCTGGGTGACGTCTGCATCAGTGTGGCCTTCATCTTCCTCATGATGTCACCCAGTAACTGCCAGATGGAAAACATATTCCCAAAATCATAAAAACATGTTATAAAATGAAATGAAATACACGGAAAACAAACAGCAGAAAGTAAAAAAGAGTATAAACAAAAATGAAAACAGAACATAGAAGACAAGAGCAATTTTCATTGATCTCAATCCTTATCTGGCCAAATGTACCCACTTAAGACAGGTCAGAACTGAAATGTTATATGCAAAGACACCACCAGTCCCCAACCATGGCTGGGCCAATCGGCATATAGAGAATTCAGTGCAATCTCCCTTCTCTCTCATTTTTTCAACAGCTGTGTTCCCCCATGCTCCCGGCTACAGCCAGAGCAACAGGAAAGGGGGAGGCCTTGCACTTTCTCCCCACACGATAAGCTATTTACCTGAACACTGTCTGGCCACTGTAACCTGCATTGTCAGACACAGTGGATGTATATGTCCCTCAAATGCCTTACAGATGAAAGGAGCAGCACATTTGTGATTCATTTTCCCAGCCTGGCACGCTGCAGCCCTGGCACTGGCAATCTGCAGGGAGCAGTCAATGTAAAGTCATTAAGAGGCATCCCATCAAAGTACATACTGCACTGCTGCCGAGTCACTTTGGTGGTGTTCAGTGGTGCCTGTTCTGATCTATCATACACAGGACACAACCTATTAAGCCGCCTACTGAGGACAATAATTGCTTAGGCGCGGAGCCCAAGTGAGTGAGCTCTCCTTCTGGTGGGCACCACCATGTCTGTCCAATGACAGACCCCCATGGACTTGCCGATACCGGTGACTACGACAGAATTACACCCAGGCCACAGACATATTTTTGATTCTTTTTCCTCTTTCTTCTTAGATTATTTAATTGAACTGTCTGAGCGCTCTTTGTGTTGTCTGTTTTTAAGTGCTTATATTTTTGTTTTATACCCCCCTCCCCTCCACCCGATGCTGCATATTCATTTATATGTGTTGATACTTCAGTCTGCTGTTATTGTAGGCAAACAATAAAAAAAGAGAGAAAAAAAAATTTACCTGAATATGGATTTACATAAACAAATTTGTTCTTTTTGGCATCATCTATCTTACTGTGTTTGACTGCCGGACATATCATACAGCCCAGTCTGAGGGTAAAACCATGGAAAGAATGATCTCTAAGGAATCTAGATGCAAGACCGTTATGGCACTCAACATTCTGATGGCTGGCAGGAAATCCCTGGTAGTTATCACAGAGCCAGATGCAGAGCTGTCAATGTGGGAGTGCTTGCTTCTGAGAGACGTAATGGGTGAACCATCTGAACTTGAAGTGCTGGGCAAAAGGAGACACGACTGGATCCTATCTGAGCAATCACATGCTCTGTGTGTGGCCGTCTCTGCATGTAAGGGTTTGTGCTTCAGTTAAACCTTCTGAGCCAGTCTTAGTTGCCTACTCTTCTGCGTCATGGTCAGATGATGATGACTGTAGGTGTGCAAGTAATCAAGCAAGCACGTTTGTGTATGTGTGAAGATAATACAGGTGTGAGCCTATGCAAGTCTGGCACTGTTTTACTGGCAGTGTGAAAAAAACACAAATTATTCTGTGAAAGTTTCAATGCTTCCTCCACGTCGGGTTCATTTGCAGACTCATACCTGTTTGTTATCCTCAAGGAAATAAGTCTTATATCTGATGTGATGAAACAGTGTAGCGGCTGATGTCTCCACAGTCACCGGCGCCTTCATCAACACCGGCAGAAGAGGGCTGAAGTCGAGGAGGCCACCACACTTCGGCACAACATGGCGTCCGCAGCAAAGGCATTCTTCATCAGTTCTATGTGATCCATCAGCTTCCTGAAAGAACACAAATGGGTGAGAACTGGATACAGACACAAACCTGAAAGAACACAAATGGGTGAGAACTGGATATAGACACAAACCTGAAAGAAACACAAATGGGTGAGAACTGGATACAGACACAAACCTGAAAGAACACAAATGGGTGAGAACTGGATACAGACACAAACCTGAAAGAACACAAATGGGTGAGAACTGGATATAGACACAAACCTGAAAGAACACAAATGGGTGAGAACTGGATACAGACTCTAAATCTTACTAATACTTACCCAGAAACCCAAGCAGTGCCTCACTTTTACCCCCCAATTCAGCCAGCAGACCAAACAACGTGACCCATGACCTTGAATTTCAAAACCATACTCAGGACATTCCAGACAGCCAAGACAACACGACACAAGCTGTAACTGGGCAGACTGAAGAACAGCGCCAGGGCCAAGTCTGAACCGTTGACCACCATGTTCAATGAACCAATAATAAAGGCGGCATAAACATCCTTTGGTTTACAATTCATTTCAAATGAAAAATAATCACCAGTCAAGAGTGCCAACCTAGGGAAAGTACACTTGGAGATGAAACCTAGTGCTTGAAGAGATTATGGATATGGTCAACACTACCAGATGAACCACATCACCAACAGGAGCTCCAGCACTGATATTGTACAGGAGGCCACAAATCATGGTCTGGCACAGCTGTGAAATGAACAGTCTGGGTTTACAGGATGGAGCAGATGGCTGACAGCACACAGCTGTGAAATGAACAGTCTGGGTTTACTGGATGGAGCAGATGGCTGACAGCACACAGCTGTGAAATGAACAGTCTGGGTTTACAG
Source organism: Conus betulinus (assembly GCA_016801955.1). Classification (NCBI taxonomy): domain Eukaryota; kingdom Metazoa; phylum Mollusca; class Gastropoda; order Neogastropoda; family Conidae; genus Conus; species Conus betulinus. Next base: position 5,432 of record JADBJO010002112.1, read on the forward strand.
GATGGAGCAGATGGCTGACAGCACACAGCTGTGAAATGAACAGTCTGGGTTTACAGGATGGAGCAGATGGCTGACAGCACACAGCTGTGAAATCAACAGTCTGGGTTTACTGGATGAAGCAGATGGCTGACAGCACACAGCTGTGAAATCAACAGTCTGGGTTGACTGACAGCACACAGCAGACCTTCAGAAATGGGGAAAACCACCCAGAGATCATCAGGAACAGTGGCCTGAAACCTGACTTGCATTTGTCTTGCAATACCAGAAAAAAAGACGACTCAGGATACTTCATCCATGACTATCATAAAATCAAAACTATGTGAAAAAGTAGCTGAAGCAACATCAAGACAGCAGTGAACGAGAAGATAAACAGACAGAGAGAGAGAGAGAGGGGGAGAGGACACAGCGACGGACACAAAGACAGAGAGATTCATACATGAGGAAATCATGCCTAGCACATACATGTAGATATTAAAATCAAATCTAACTTAATTGTGTTTCTTCTATCTGGGAAGCAGCTATAACTTTGAAAGCTCAACACAGACACACTGAACTGAAACAGAGAATAAAAAGAATGGAAAGAGAGGGACTGATAGAAATAAGAAAGGTAGCCTATACTTTGATCTTGTATGATGATATTTGCTTAGTGAGTGCCCACACACAGAACTGTGTTTCTACAAGGAAGGAGCTGAAATCAATGGTTAGATTTCGCTGATTTCACAACAACAGACTCTGCAAAAAGATTCTGCGGCAATTACCCTGTTGTTTGGGAAACATTGGTCTTGAATCGCTCTTTCCTGGCACTGAATTCGAGGATGCCCCACCAGCCGTCATTCTGGAAGTCAGGGGAGGGTTCCAGGGGCTGGAAGGGAAATGAGGTGCCATACAGGAAGTGCAGCAAGGGAATACAGCACCACCAGCTGGGGTCGGCCTTCAGGTCGGTGCTCTTCTCAATCAGGTTCGACACTGCTTCCGCCAAGGGCCTGGAACAGCAGGTCAACATAAAACTAAAGAACTATCTTTTTTCCTCAATCCCTGTATAGGAAGTGTAAATGATAAAACAATTTAACTGACATCGTTTCTGAAAAAAAGTACACATCAATCTAGATTAAATCAACGTGATTCCATTTTCGTCTGCATCAGTTTCCTATAAGATATGATTTGGCATTATTCCACAACACCAGGCTCACGGCTGAATCCGAAGTAAAAGAAAGGCAGGAAATCTAACGGAAGGATCTCTACTCTAGCGACAACGGTTTAGGCAACTTCTGTGGCATAATTTGGTTGAAAGAAAAAAAAAAATTGTTATGCTTCCATGCAACAATTAAATCATCTCGTCAGAAGCTGTACATGTCTTACAGGGAGATAATGAACAATTATCTCCCTTGGCTGTGAACTGATACCTCTCTCAAGACCACTTGATTTTCTGTTTTTCTCCCTCCTTGTTTCAATTGGAGTTCTGAATGTGAGAGTCTCTCCTCACTCTCTCTGGTTTGTGTGTATGTTTGGCAGTGTCATACGCTGATACAAACACATTCTCAGAGTTTGTTTGCGCCTTGAATTGCATGGACTTGTGAGAAAAATTTGCAAAGGTTTGAATCCCCCTGAAATTTAAGAAATGATGAATGTATGAACAAATCTCCTTTAACCTCTAGCCTGCCCTGTCAGGGGAAATCCTGTGAAGGCTCTGTGTGCAAAAAGTGCTCTGTCATGGAAAATTCCATCCACGTCGTACCAGGAATTTTCTTATCATTATCTTAGATCAGGGTTTTCCCCAATTCACACTAATAAGAAAGTTTGACATGTCTGCTATAAATATTCTTGAGTAAAAGAATTCAATGAAATGGGCAGGTGGTCAGTCTGGGCTGTTCCTTATACCACCCTGTGCAGATTTTCACACACGAGTTCAACATGGCTGAGGAGGAACCACAACCTGCCCCCGTGGCATCAAAAGAAAGCATGTAGCAAAAGATTACAGTGATTTCGTCACCACTGATGTTGAACAAGCTCTTCAACTGATCGAAAATGAGGAATTCTGTGCGTATGGTATTGCCAGTGAGTCAGAAGATTCACTGGATGAGGGCGAAGTTTTTATGAATCAGCTATTCAGAGGAGTTGGGGTGATGTCCATGTCAATATTGTCAGAATAGTATGAGATGACATGAGCAGAGAGGGGAGAGCAGAGCTGAAGGCACAGTACAGCAACATGACTGACGCAGATTTTGAAGAGGACGAAGATCAATCAAGTGATTGCAGCTCGGAGTGATACTGTGAAGACTTCTTTTAAACTGATTGGCAACAATGTTGCTGTGAAAAACTGGAACAAGATCAGCCAAGTGATGGCAGCTGAGAGTGATTTTGTGAAGATTTGTTTTAAACTGACTGGCAACAATGTTGCTCTGACAAACTGGAACAAGATCACATCTGTGGGAACCTTTCCATGTCAGCCATCAAAGCTCTGTGAGCAAGCATTAAGAACAAGATCCTTCACCTCCCACTGGAGGCTCTTCTACTGAAAACACAATGGAAATAAATAAAATAAAACAATGTAATAACCAGGCAGGTAAACAACATGTATGAAATTGTCAGTAAAGGCAATATCTCTATACTCGGTCTTAGACTTCTAACTTCTAGTAGAGAATGTTTTCAGTACCTCCGAAAATGATCATGCTACCAGTGAATACAAATCAAACTAGACAGCAATGGTAGAAGCTGATGTTGCAGAAGTTTCTATGCTTATCGGATAAACTGATAATCTTTGAAAAAAACAAATACCAACTGACCTCCTCTCCTTCATGTGGAGAGGAAACTGCGTTTTCCAGGTCGGTAAGGTCAGGGCACACTCTGTTCTTCATATCAGGAATGATCAGCATGGCCCGACACAGGCGACTGACGTAGGCAGCAGAGAGGTAGATCTTGTACTGTATCACAAGGAGCCACACGAACATGGCCAGGGATACCGTCCGCTGTTTGCCATCCTCACCGCCTCCTCCAGAAGTTCAGTGAGAGGTATCACCAGATTTTGTCGTATACACTGGAACACATAAAAAAGAACACTATCTCAACTTCAATTCCAGACAACATCTGCTCTTCTGATAGAACAATCAAGGGCATGTAATTCCAAATCAATGCTGCCTGCAAAGGCAGATAACTCAAAACCAATGCTGCTTCCCATACCCGTTCATCTACCATGCATGCAAAGAAAGTCACTCAGAAGAAACAAAGTCATTTACTTCAAAACGCAAACTTTCTAAACCTACCAATTTGCCCTAATCTGCATACATTATCAGCTGCAGTAGAAGTGCAACTGTGTGTTAATCAGTCAATACGCATCTGCTAGACTACATGTTACAGGCTCAAATTAAATGGACTAAATGTGACCTGACACTGACAGACATCACCATCCACCCACTCTCTCTCTCTCTTTCTCTCTCCCTCTCATGCACACACAACAACCCTTAGGGTTTGCCATTTTACAATGTCAGGTTTCAATCCCTCACCCCTTCCCCTCTTGCTCGCTTCCCTCCATCTGTGTCGTTAACTTTCTACCATTTTTTTGTGTGTGTGTGTTTTTTTCTTTTTGCATGTTGAACAACAATAATAAGCAAATAAAAATGTTATTAAAAAAAGGAAACAAAACTTTCTACCATGCCGAGACAGCAATAAGGTGCGACACTGACAACAATGTTACGCAGATTTTGGATTAACTGTTGCGTGGATCACCGCCCACCCCTCCATCTCTTCCCTCTCTCTTCTGACAGTGCCATGACTGCTGGTGAACTGGACAAGGATTTCCTCAACCACCAATGCCATGATGAAACACTTCCGCAGTCGCTACGCTCTCTCACCTATTTTGTGAACCCACATGTGTAGCGAAAGTGCTGGACACTGGATTGTCATGTACTAGCATACATGGTAAAAACCATTACACTTCAGAGATTGTCACCTCTGCTCCACACAGTAGGATGTCACTCTACATGTGTTGGGGAATGATTGTCTCATTTCAGCCTAGTAACATCTCCTCAACACACACACACACACACACCCCACTTTTTCTTATAATCAAATGACTTGAGTTGCCTTTCAACGTGGTGACAGGGCTGTAAGCAACATTACCTTATCTTTACCCCCCCCCCCCCCCCTTTTTTTTTTCCCCATCCATAATAGATTTATTGGTTGTCATGTTAGCTTGACAGCCTGTCAATCAGACATGTTGATTAGCTTACCACACTAAAAAGGGATATCAAACCTCCCAAATTCACTGATCCACCATAGGCCATAAGACCAACCTGAAGCCAGTTTTCAGAGTGTAAAACTAACACTGCTGTATGCCAATGAGGGGATTATTCATCTCTCCTACTCTGAAATCCTGTGTCAAGTTTAACTGACTGTCCTGTAAGAAATTTAAGTTGAAAACTAGCATCTAACTCAAAGTCCTAAGAGGATGCACTGTTTGTATTCTATGCCTTACATTTTAACAGGTTAACTTTATGCAACAACTTGTAAAATCTGTGAAGATAATTCACAAATACTGACGATTATCTTTAATGTTTGTAGTAGGTAACTAATTAATACTTATGTTTCTCCTGATTGTATGCAAATCTGTAATTACACCACCTGAGTATTTGGCTACTTTGAAGAGTTATTTCACATCAATTGTGTAACAATATATTACTGTATTACACCATCTATTAAAACCCACTCAAACCTGAGTCAAGAACTATGAACTACACTGAAAGTTAAAGTTGATAATCTTCCTTCTGTCAGCTGAGACCTTACACTTTCCTGAAAGTCAGAGGGCAAGTATGAAGACTCAATGAGGTGGAATCCTGGCCACTTATCTCCTCACCAGGATCTATGATCTCCACAGACTCATCTCCTCACCGGATCTATGATCTCCAGACTCATCTCCTCACCTGGATCTATGATCTCCACAGACTCATCTCCTCACCTGGATCTATGATCTCCACAGACTCATCTCCCCACCTGGATCTATGATCTCCACAGACTCATCTCCTCACCAGGATCTATGATCTCCACAGACCCATCTCCTCACCAGGATCTATGATCTCCACACTCATCATCCTCACTAGGATCTATGATCTCCACACTCATCTCCTCACCAGGATCTATGATCTCCACAGACTCATCTCCTCACCAGGATCTATGATCTCCACACTCATCTCCTCACCAGGATCTATGATCTCCACAGACTCATCTCCTCACCAGGATCTGTGACCTCCACAGACCCATCTCCTCACCAGGATCTATGATCTCCACAGACTCATCTCCTCACCAGGATCTATGATCTCCACAGACTCATCTCCTCACCTGGATCTATGATCTCCAGACTCATCTCCTCACCAGGACTATGACCTCCACAGACTCACCTCCAAACCAGAATCCATGATCACCACAGACTCATCTACATACCAGTATCTATGATGATCTCTACAGACTTATCTCCAAACCAGGATCTATGATCTCCACAGACCCTGGGACCAAGGTGTGTCTATGAAAACTGGCCTTGCACAGGATCCAGAATCCAGGCTTCAAGGTGGCCATGAGAACAACCAACTGCCCAGCCGGCCTTCAGGTGGTGGATCAGTCACCAGATACTGAAGAGAGAGATCTGTGCACCTCTCCTCAGGACAACCCCAGCTAAAGAAGAGTTCTAGTGTACCAACTGGTTTCCAACTCAGATTATCAGAAACATTCCCTATCTTCATGATGAGATACAGTGTGAACAAACCAGCCCAAGCAAAGACGGACTGATTTTATCATGTTTAACTCATATATTCTGGTCTTGTATACACATGTAAAGTGTGTGAGTGAAACAGCACTTAACTTTTGTCACTCTATTTCTTGTTCACACTTCATTTTATGTTTGAACTTACCAATGTTATTTCTAACTCTGTCTGTCATTCGGAGCACAAGCACCTGTAAGTGCATAAGCCTAACGTAAATTACTCCTGAGCCATTCCTGAGTACTTTCAACAATCCCAAGAAAAATGAAAAAAATTCTTTCGCTGACAAGTACCGAAAAATTGCTCCTTCCACCACAAGAAAGACAGACAGGGGGAGGTAAATTTTTATGGAAATACTGCTCTAAAAATCTAATAGAGAAAATAAGTCCTTCCTCTAGAGGGCCACACCTGCCACTCCTACTCTCATCACAGTAAATCTGACAAAATTAACAAACGCTGAGATTAGAAAACAAACTGGCAACAATTCATGGATCATGATGAGACTCAGCAGCAACTGATTGTCAGCTTGATTAAACCAATTAGCTGTCCCTGAGTGCCTGTGAAGTACGTCTGAGCTGTTTTTCCATCCATGTACACATGAATGTGTATATTATTGCGTACCAAGATCATGTTGACAAACATATGCCGATATATATGTATTCATCAGTATGCAACTTAATTTAAACCTAGTCTGCTTTACACCAATCCAACTGCTGGTCGCGCATTACTTTTAACATTGTTTTTGAACATGATTTTAGATTAAATATGTGTGTGTTTGTGCATGTGCGCATATGTGTGTGTGTGTGTGTGTGTGTGTGTTTGTGTGTGTGTGTGAGTGTGTGTGTGTGTGTGTGTGTGTGTGTGTGCACGGGCGCGCGTGTGTGTGAATGTGTGCGTGTGTTTGTGCGCACGTGCGTGTGCACATGTGTGTGCGCGCATGTGTGTGTGTGTGTGCGCACACACATGTCTGTGTTGAGTGTGTATGTGTGTGAGTGTGTGTAATTTCTCTTTTTTTTTTCCCCCCCCCCCCCCCCCCCCCCCCATCACCGCCTCCATTCATTCCCTTGACAGATATTTGCAACCTCTTCTTCATTAAACAAGTACAGTTCATGATAAAGGGAACTGTCCACTTTACCTCAATCTGATCCAGATCATATATGTTCTAAAAGCTAATGGTCAGATTTATTTTGTGGTGGAAATGGGAATACACTGCATGATGATTTTTCCCATTTCACTAAACAGGAACAGAATTTGATTTCAGGATATCAAGATCAGGCCAGTGCAGCTCGCATACCACTCTTTTGGGGCTAGCTCCATCAGCAAAACTCCACTCCATGATTTAACTCGGCGTTGGTTCAGACTCTACATTAGTTTGTTTGTGTCTGTCTGACCTTAGTCTGGAAAGTGTCCAACAAACTAGTCAACACATTTTTTGTTGTTGTTCTTTTGTTTTTTGGGGGAGGGGGAAGATGTCAATTATGAAACTGTTCAAAATGCAAAACAAACTTGGGATGGGGGAGGGGGGAGGAGAGAAAGATTGTGGACGACAATGACGGGAATGGGTAACAGACCAGGATGACGAATGATCTGAATGTCAGGGTTTTAGTGTCTGGAAACAACTGACAATTTAGAAAATGCAAGTGTGTGTGTGTGTGTGTGTGTGTGTGTGTGTGTGTGTGTGTGCACATATATGTGTGTGTGTGTGTGTGTGTGTGTGTGTGTGTGTGTGTGTGTGTGTGTGTGTATGCACATATATGTGTGTCTGGTACTGCATGTGTGCATGAGAGCGTGAACATGCATGAGACTGACCGTGCTGACCAGCAGATGGTCCAAGCCATCAAACTTTTCGTTCAACATCTGCAGCTTGAGGCTGTTCATCACAGTGTCCACACTCCTCAGCAACTCTTCCCCTTTGCCTTTCACACTGCTCCCTGCATTGGAATCCAGCAGAGCTTGCTGGATCACTGCCACTGATGGCAGAAACTCCTTCCCCGCAGCCACTGCTTCCTCTCGGATCTTTTGCGGGAATGACTTGGCCATGTCCATTCCCAGTTTATGAGCGACGTCTTTTCCAAATGACTTCATAGAATGCCCAAAGCTTTCTTTGATTTCTGTGTAGGCCAGCCCATCGTAGCGGTGCATGTCACCTGCACATTAGACATGAACAACAGACAAAACATCATTTCAGGATTTTCTGTTGGGTCTCATCGACTTGCACAACAGCAAGTTTTGTATTTGTCTTGAGTAAGACGTTTGTTTTTACTCATCTTTCATATTACTTTATGCTACAAATATTCAGCCTCTATGCACATCACTCTCTCAACTGCTTCTCGATCTGTTTATTGATTTAACATAAAATGAGGGCTTGCGGAAGGAACTGATCTGACAAATGCCCTGAGTGAGTATGGCTACCCACAGCAGTTAACAGCAGAGAAAACATGTGAGAAATAGTATCTGCTTCAGATATGAAATCAAATGATTGCCTATGCAACACATGCATGCTTGTGGCAGCATATCATTATCTGTTGTGTGTGTCTGCACATGACACACATCTTTATGTGGTAGCATATCATTACCTATGTTGTGTGTCTACATATGACACACATCTTTATGTGGTAGCATATCATTATCTATGTTGTGTGTCTACACATGACACACATCTTTATGTGTGAGCATATCTAACTTTTTCAGGGTGATCATCTCTCAGAAGACAAAGGCAAGATTAAATTCTTTAACAAGACCACTGGATATCCAGGCCGGAGGGTCACACAGAGACTGACACAGAGACAATTAAATAGGAGACAAAACACAACATTTGTCCACAAACCTGAAAAGGAACGATCTTTATCAGAGACATTGAAGCTCCTGTTGACTTCCGCCTGTTTCTGATGCACTGATGGGCCACGCTTGAGCACATACTCCCATTCTGGCTTATCACTGTTCCCACGTCGGACCACATACTTGTACACAAATCCTTTGTTTCTCAGATCTCTTGTCATCATCACCTTGCCTTCATACATGAGACCAAGGTCTGTGCTCCTGTAAAATGCATTTTTTCCCTCATGATGACAATCAAATGGAACCCATGAAATGCACGCAAAAATCCTACACACTAAATCCAAACCATAAAGCTGATCCAATTTGTATGACAAAAACAAACAACACCTATAAGCCCAACAATGAATAACTCAGATTTATAAACAATTGGAAAAATCAGGCTGGACATAAACATTGGAATCTAAAACACTACTTCCAGACAAAGAGTTTGTGCAACCCCAGTACATGATTGTAATAAAAAGAAGCCTAACAGAGAGTACTAAGGCAGGTAAACCCATGCAATCCCCTGATTAACTTATCACTTCTTTGGACAAACTGGTTCAAGTTATTACTCTGTCAACAATATTTAATTTTGAATCTTTTTTGTTTTTTTTGCTGTCTCTGTGACGTGACGCTTGACAACACCATCCAATCGGCCCCACTAAAAACACAACCAAAAAATAGATTTCAAATCTATGCCCACCCTCCCCTCTCAAACCCCTTCACCACCACCCCCTACCCCCCTTCCCCCTCTTAGAATGGTGTGAGTCGCACGACTTGACTGTGCTACAAGAAAACTTGCGTCCCGGTAAATGCGTGCCGCCTTTCGTTCTTATCAGCCTACCTCCCTTCCCCTCTCTCAACCCTCCCTCCCCATGCGGTGCGACACTAACAGCGTGCAGCGTGGGGCATGCCTTCTAACAATAGCCCGTCTCACCACCCCCCCCCCCCCCCCCCCCCCCCCCGCGACACAAAGGCATGTTGCCGCGTTCTCCACCGACACCACCACCACCACCACCCCCCTTTCATACCTACGGTCCCCGTCCTCGCAGACACCTATGCGGATGCATAAATTAACTGGGGCTCAACGGCCAGCTATACGGATGCATAAATTATCCCGTGCCGATTAGGTTCAAACAATTTCCGAGGTGATTGGTGACTAGACTAAATCCCTCCCCCTCTCACCCCTGATGGGTGAATGACAGTTTGTCGAAATTTGATTCGGCAAGCGAGAGATTCATATATTAGGCACACACAGGCACAGCTTCACTGACCCCTCAGGACTGCCTGTAGACACGAGCAGAGGAAGACAAAGGGACAGAGAAGGCCTAGGAAACTCTTGGTAACTCCTTGATCTCAAGTCATTCCCTGTTCATTCCCAGGAAAAGTGAGTTGGAACTCGGTTTTACATTTTTTTGAATCTATGTATTGATTTCATGTATGCTGTGTGTGTTAACATTGTAACTTTGTACAAATGCTTAGCACCATTTATCAAACTGATGAATGATTATCTTGTGTAGTAGTTTGCTTGCCATCCTATGGCAAAAGCTCTCTCCCAGTGGTTTTGATTCTTTGTTAACAATCTGACCATTGCTCTATGTGTGCACCCTGACTTTGTCAGTGTGCAACTCTGTCTGTTAAGATAATAATTCAATGATTAATTTGATCAGGAAAACAGTATGCCTGTGCTAGGTAAAAACTGCTACTCTGATTTATAAATACTGGTGATTATGGAATGATTTGTAGTGTGTGACTTTAAGTCTACACCACATGTGTACTTGGACTAAGCATAGCCCAAGTCAGTGTGAGTTAATTCATATGAAACCTGGAAGAGTTGTTTAACTAAAACTGTAACATTGTATTACTGTCTCCTACCCTTTTGTGAGCTTAACTTAGCCATTAAACACAAAGTGGAGGTTAATAGTTATAGCAGAAACTCTACCCTAGAGAAAACTTTGCTGGCTGAGTCTCACAACCCTTCTGAAAGACAGAGGAAAAGGGTAAATGTGTGCACTCGACAGACCAGCCACCAGATTCTCATCTACAGATCAAGTTCTCTTTATCGCAGAACTGGGATCCTGGTCACGCTGCACACCACAGTGAACCAGGAGCTGGGACTTCGCCAGAAACCAGGGCGACACCAGACAACAAATCTACACCAGTGGGGCAGTCACCAGCCACAGGAGAGAACAACTGTCTTCTCCGAAGCAAAGCTAAGTTTGCTTACCACCTGGACTCAAACTCATCAGACCTTACCCTCACTTTATGATGAAACAGTGAGAACCTGTCTATGAGTACCTCCCTGGCTACAATACTGGGTATTCGCAAGCGGGGTGGATGTATCATAACCATATACATTCAGTGTAACTTAGACAGAACCCCTGTATATGCCAACTTAAGCTTGCTGCACAGAGTGCCAGCAAGTAAAGTGGGAGTGAGGAAGGACCCCTCATCGTGGTAGTCCCATGAGAACTGAAACACAGCCTATGGAAGTGCCACGCCATTTCTTATCTATGTGTAAGTAATAAAAGTTGATGTGTGAAAGTGCACTTAACTTGTGTCAGTTCCCTGTGGTTCAATCGAATGTTGAATGTTTGAACTTCTCTCTTCAATTCTGTATCTCCGAGCTATAAGTACTTGTAATTAATAGTACAGGCCTAAGGAAAATTATCTCAGAGCCAGTCTTCCGTATTTTACCAATACCCGGAACAAATAAAAATTTCTTTGATGATTAGTACCGGAAAGTTGCTCCTTCCACCACTAGTAAGAGAGGGGGTGTAGGTGAAATGTAAGATAATTCTCATAAAGAAATTATTCCAAGTCCTTCCCCTAGAGGACCCACCTACCACTCGTATCCGTCTCGTCACAGTCTCATCTGTGCCACCTCAGTGGCAGTGCATCCACGCATTCCGACACCCCATCCATAGACACAGCCCGGTCAGTCCTGCCACAACCTTGCTCCAGCAATCCACAGGGACCAGTCAATGTAAAGTCATCAAGAAGCAACCCACCGGAGGAGAGAGATTGCTCTACAGCCGAGTCACTTTGGTGGTGTTCAGTGGCGCCTGTTCTGATCCAACATATGCAGGACACCACCTACTAAGCCTCCTACTGATGACAATAACTGCTTAGCTGCGGAGCTGGCATGAGTGAGCTTTCCCTCCAGAAGGCACCACCACATCCATCCAACGACAGCCCCCATGGACTTGCCCATAGTGGTGACCCTGACGGAATCAAACCAAGGCCATAGACATGGAGAGAACATCCAAACTGAGGTCTCCATGAGAGCAGGGCATGAAGGGCCACAGAATTTGAGACTTTTTTTAATTATGCTGATCGATGAGAATGAGGATGATGGAGATGATGCTATGGATTTCCATTTTGGTCTGAGACTACTTGACAGGGCTGTACTCTATGCTCCTTTCTTTATACATCCCGGCGTCAACCAGGCCTGAGAGATACAGGCACTCACAGTGTTGATCAAGAAATTTGATCAACACTCTCAGAGACACATCCACTAAGTGAATGAAACTCGACTTTGTGGTTCCAGTCTTCCCAACACAGCCCATAGCAAACTCAACTCTGGGTAGGAGCCAGTCGGGGCAGAAATATCCCACATGACTCTGATGGGAATTGAACCCATCACCCTCCCAGCCAGGAGTCCACAACACTAAGCACTTGGCCACAGCGGCTAGTTCATTCTGAATCTTTCTTTACAGAAAACTTTGGGGGAAAAAGGATTAAACAAGTAAGCTTTATAGGCAAAATACTAATACTGAACAACTAAATCTTACAAGCAAAGTAAGACTGAGAACATACTAACACTGACTTTTGTGCAAACTTCAACTGATTTCATTATTGAAAAGGTGCCTTCAATCCCTTTATGTAACCAGGTCTGCCGGAGTCAAACCATCCTCAGACTAAAAATGAACAGTGTTCAAGAGTCTAACATCAATGAATTCTTTTCATAAATCCTTCTCAACTGGATCTTAGATCTTTTACGAATCAATCTACCCGCTTCTTTTTATCTCTCACAGCTCCTTCAAGGTTGATCCACACATGGTGGAATTATTCTAATTGTTCAATTACCATTTTCCTTATTTTGAGAATGGCTGACCTTCTTATGCGGCAGATTTTGTTTGAACAGCTTCCAATTCATTTGTCTCCAAATCAAATGTCTCCAGAATAAGCTATGTAAAGAAGTCTTTTCAGGCTCTCTTTTTTGAAAATAAGTAAGTATGAGAGTTTTTTTTTCCTTAGAAGTTCAACCAGTTCATCCTTAACATAGCAACTGGCTGTGTCACTTTCTCAGTCTGACACGTTTTGTCTGTTCAGTTGCAAGATTCCTTGATAGATGGGGTCAAACAGATCCTTCTTCACTGCTTCTTATTCCGACAGAGTTTATCATTACATTTGTGATAAAACGCAAAAAAAAAAAAAAAAAAAAATATATATATATATATATATATAAAGAATAAACAACAACAAAAACTTGGCTGTGCTTTGATCAAATACATTTTCTGCTACTACATAAACTTAAATGTCGTTTGTATACATACTGAGGCCACTAAAATAGTCCACTATGATTTCACAAAATTCATCTCACTGTAACATTCTTTCATTTAGTAGGAAAAAAAAAAAAAACACTCAAAAAAAAAATGTTCAAAATGTGTTGACTCAAAGCAGGATATGATATGAAGGAATAAGCATCAAAATATTCTCTTTGTACCTGTCTTTTATGCACAGACTAATGGTTACGTGTAATAGAAGTGAACCGTAGTTGATGACAGACCACTTATTGGACACAGGCAGCCATGTAAGTTTGTGAGTGCTTGACTGTAACTTGGTTGCCTGGCAGAAAGAGTTAATGAGCGCTTGCCTTCCTTGAGGCAAATGCATGCTGTAAGCTACTAGCACTTTACATCACCATTTTAATCCTAATGAGAGCTTTCCTCTTACAGAATCTGGAATTCTTAATTTTTCATTCGTCTGCTATGCCTTAACTAGAACTTTTCTGAGTGCAAAATTTTTACGAGCTGGTTTCATTTTGGGTGGTGGTGTGTGTTTTTTCCGTATGGAGGGGGGGAGGGGGAATTCGAGGTCAGTAACAAAATTTTGAGTTGTTTGGATGACTGGAAATCCTTGTTTTTTTTTTTTTCTTTGTTGTCACTTTGTACTGAGTTCAAAAAGTAACAAAAACAATAAGTGAAAGTGTAGTCCATTTAACGTAACAATGGATGATTTATTAGCAACACATTGCTAAACGGACATCAGCATAGATTTCATGAATGCAAATGAAATTAATTCAAACTTTCGTGACATTAATTGAGGTAACCCAGCTGTACTGAGTAGGCAAAGACAGACGACTATTACAACACAGGTGTGTGATCTAAGCAGTCAGTCCTAAACTCTCAGCAACATACTAACTGACATCAGTCTAAATTCCCCTGTAAAAGCTACTAGACTTGTTACACAGAAGTTGGTGTAATTTGGACTTGCAGTGAATTTGTTTGTTTGTTTGTTTTTGAAAAAAAAAAAAAACTTCACTTTTGCCTTTGGTGTGATTTGGACTTGCAGTGAATTTGTTTGTTTTGAAAAAAAAAAACTTCACTTTTGCCTTATGTTCTAACTTAAAGTACTCATATTACCTCACATTCTGCATTTTATGAGGTAGATCGATACATATTGCTCACAATGACTTGGCAGTGAAAAGGAGAAAAGTAGTCTTCACTTGGTGGTAATTCTAACAGAGACCAAAAAAAAAAAAGTTCAGGGGAAGTAACTCTTGATGAACAGGCACCACCGGCCAGTGATGTCAGACTGTCATTCAGAAACTCAGTTGCTCCGTGAACATACCTGATAAACTTGAGGTGATGTTTGTCTGCATCAGGGTTGAAGCCTCCCAGCAGCTTAGGTTCAAAGCGAATGCAGACTGTCCCTGTTTTGGTTGACCTTGAAACTTCTCTGACATGATGACGTGGAACACAACCGCCACCTTCTCATCACCTGACCTGTAATGATAGTATCCACTCCCTGTTGGGCAGTCTGATCACAATGCCATTCATCTCTTGCCAGCTTACAGACCAAAAGTGAAAACACTACCTGTCACTAAAAAGCAAGTGCAGCGTTGGACACAAGAAAGTGTTGATGAATTACAGGCTTGTTTTGAATGTACAGATTGGAATTTGTTTTTGAATTCTAGTTTTGACATTAACGAAGCCACCGATGTTATTTCCAGCTACATTTCTTTCTGTGAACACATGATTGTACCTACTAAAACTATCAAAATATTTCCCAACAACAAACCTTGGGTTACAAAATCTCTGAAAATAACTCTAAATGAGAAAAAAAGAGCTTTTCAATCAGGCAATAAAAGCGATCGTAAAGTTGTACAAAAGAAACTGCAAATGGAGATTGAAGAATCAAAGAGAGCTTACAAGAGAAAAGTTGAAAACATGTTCCAGAATGGAAATATGCGAGATGCATGGAAAGGAATAAAGGTTTTATCAGGTTCAGGAAAATGTTCAAACCAAAATATTAGTAACAAAAAAAAACAGCAAAAGAACAGAAGCAATTTGCAGAAAAGCTGAACGATTTTTACTGTAGATTTGATGATAAAGATTTTAGTAAAGAATTAAAGGAAGTGAAGGAACAACTCCAAAGCAATGTTAAAAACGATGTTGATGGAAGTGATTCTGTTGTGATTGAGGAAAATGATGTTCAGTTTTTTTTTCAAACGTTTAAATGTGAGAAAGGCAATGGGCCCTGATAATATCT
Organism: Conus betulinus; assembly: GCA_016801955.1. NCBI lineage: Eukaryota > Metazoa > Mollusca > Gastropoda > Neogastropoda > Conidae > Conus > Conus betulinus. Next base: position 20,773 of record JADBJO010002112.1, read on the forward strand.
GTGGAAAATTGTTGAAGGTGTGTGCTTCTCAGCTCTCCTATTTTTACAGTCGTTTGTTTACCTGGTCACTTAGAGAATGTATAATTCCTGTTTTATGGAAAAATGCCACTGTATGTCCTGTTCCCAAAAAACGCAACCCAAGCTGTTTTAAATGATTACCGACCAGTTGCCCTCACATCTGTTGCAATGAAATGTCTTGAAAGAATTGTCCTCGGTTATGTTTTAAAAGATACTACTACACAGTACCAAGACCCGTTTCAGTTCGCATACCAACAGAACAGATCAACAGATGATGCCACACTCACACTTCTCCATCATGCTTTTTTCACACCTCGAAAAACCTGCCTCCTTTATACGCATTCTCTTTATTGATTTCTCATCAGCATTCAACACCTTACAACCACATCTGATGGCAAAGAAACTCATTAACATAAATGTGGGTAACAAGCTCATTCTTTGGATAATTGATTTTCTTACACAGAGGACACAGTCTGTTCGATATCAAAGTGTTGTTTCGTCTTCCAGAGTCAATTTCAACTGGCGCACCCCAGGGTACTGTTTTATCACCAGTGCTTTTTACTCTGTACACAAATGATTGTTTAGGAAGTGATTCAACTTTGTACATTAAATATTCAGATGACTCAGCACTTGTGGATCTTTCCAACTCTGATTCTGTTTACTTCAAGGAGGTTCAAAGATTTGTTGACTGGTGCGATAATAACTATCTTGATCTGAATGTAACAAAAACGAAAGAAATGTTGATTGATTTTAGAAAGAATCCAAAAGCTGTACCACCACTTTTTATCAAAGGTGCTGAAGTAGAACGTGTTGAATCATACAAATATTTAGGACTTTTATATAATAAGCTGAATTTTTAAATCCGATGTTGAGTATGTCACACAAAAATGTCAAACCAGATTATATTGTCTTCGCAAGCTGCGATCATTTCATGTGAATACTGACATTCTTCGGACATTTTATTCATGCTTCTTGGAATCTGTTCTAACTTTCTCATTTATGTGTTGGTATGGTGGGTTGACTGTGAGGAGCAGAAATGTGCTTGAGAAAGTGGTGAACGTGGGAGGAAAAATCGTTGGTGAGAGAGACAAAAAAAGTCTGAGTGAGCTATACAGGTGCCGTGTTGTTTGTAAAGCGAAGAAGATTACGTGTGACCAGACCCACGTTCTTGCAAATCAGTATGACCTCTTCAGTCAGGACGAAGATATCGATCGGTTAAATGCAGAAGTGTCAGATTTAAACAAAGTTTTATTCCCCTGTCCATTGATTTCATGAACCAAGAAGATGTTTAATTGAAATCCAAATTCCTCTATATGAATGTATGTCATATGTGAGAAAATGGGTAATGTGGCTAAATTATTGTTTATTTGCTGTGAATGTGTGTGACCACAAATTAATTAATTTCTCAAATTGAGATAATAAAGTTTACTTGACTTGACTTGACTTGACTTGACAGTGGTTCTGCGTGATGATTCCAGGACAGTATGTGCATAGGAGGGGCGGGACAATGGAGGAAAAAGGGTGGGGTGGGGAGGGGGTGGGGGGTGACTGCGAGTCTGTGGATGTGAGTTTACACTTCTCATACACATCCTGCACAGTTGTATCCATGGATGCGAGTGCCCATGCGCGCACAATTAACAAACATGCACGCAGACAGTTGTAGAGCTTAACATCGTCGGCATGCCCACTTTTCATGCTAAATTTGTAAATGGTGCATCAAATATCAAGTGTGTGTGCCAGGCTGTCACGCGTTGTTCACCATAACGCTGAGGTGGGAATCAGTTCTTCTCTCTCTCTTTCTCCAGTCTGAGGAGGATCAGAAGCAAAAATTTGTGCCTGTTTATTCCGAGATGTAAATGATCAATTTCTGATTTTTTTTTCAATCTATTTGGAATTGCAACAAGTGACAAGAGTTCAGGATTTGAAGAAGAATAGTGAAGTGTGCCTTTACAATTGTTGGCTCATTACACATTGCGTTCATTGTGCCATGCAATCAGCAGTGACAAAAATGCCATTGAACATGAACTACTGACTGTCAATATCACAAACTGGTCAACAATGCACAAACCAAGGATTTTTTTCCCAGCACATCAAACTACAGTTTGCAAATGTGGTAACAGTTTTTTCCATCATGAAGTTTTGAAGTGAGGTGACAGCAGGTGGAAACTGATGCAAACTTAGAGAAAAATGACTATGCATTTAACGAAGGAAACAAACAAATTATAGGACAAACATGACGGGGTTTGATTGATTTGGACTTCAGGTAAGACAAACAACATTCAACCAATGAAAACGAAGCATTAACAGTCACAGATCTCCTCAAACTGGGCATAAAATGGATGTCGAATGGAAATGACACTGTGCGGATTACAATAATGATAACAGCGACAATAACAGTAATAACAATGACAATAATAATGATGATGATGATGACACAAAAATATTTTTAAAAATAAGAAAGAATTATCACTATTTCCTGTAAAAACAATATGATGATAGTGATTGTAGTGATAATTGTAACTATACAGGCAGGAGAGGAGAAAGGAGAGGGGTTAGGGGATCATTAAACAACATAGTTATAGTAGCAACAGTAGTAGTGGCAATGATGATGATGATGATAATAATGATGACAGAAATAATGATGATAATGAGAGAAGAGAGGAAGAAGCAGAAGGGGGAGGAGGAAAAGAAGAACAAAGACAAGAAAGAGGATACAGATCATGGGAAAAATAGAAAGACTCTAAGTAGGTACTCCAAAGTGATTTTTAAAATGTTTTTGACTGTTGTTTTCAATAGGTCAAGGTTATAGAACAACTTAAAACTAAGAAAATTATGTAAAATTTATAGCTGTAGCTTAATTAGGAGCGAAGTTATGATTTTTTTAATATTTAATTTTTTTACGACAGTCAGAATTCCCCATAAGGGCCATGTTTGGAGGCCTGTAACTCGGCCATTTGGCAAGTGACATGTCTGAAACTATGGGTGACTGATGTCAACTACTTGTAATATACACTGAATTTTTTTCAGACCTGAGGCTCTAGCAGAGTCCGACTACCACACTCCTAAAAATGCCAAAATCTTCATTTTGACTTTTCTTCCTTCCATATCGGCAACCAAAACAAGTTATAAAATGACACATCCCTGCTTTCAATTGACATACAAGCATGTAACTTATATCAAAATGATCAGGATTACAAGATCTATCCAATAAGAAGACATTCAAGCATGTCAGCACAATTGTACACCCCCATACCACCTTCACCCCACCCCCACCTTTTTACCTAACTTCTTGTGTGCCATGTAAACATTACGTATACAAATTAAATATCTCTGCTTGGCATGATCTTATGAAAACATATGATTGACATTTGTACCAAAAGTAATGCTCAGAAGATTAAAAAGCAAGAAACTTTGCCTACCCCCCCCCCCCCCCCCCCCCCCCCCATCCCCTCCTCGCTCCTCTCCCACCCCCTTTCCTCCCCTCCACCCTAATTCTCCAGTGCCTATGCTTTCCATATATTAGTGAAACTTATATATATGACTGCCAAGAAATACTGAATATAACAATGCCATTACAAAATAAATAAGCTCATCCCTTGAGTTTTTTACCCTGGCCCCATACCCCCTTGCCAGCAGGAACTGAATGGACAAACTTAACGGTTTACTTAATTGTAGTTGAAAGCCTGAAGAATTGCTCCTTCCTTTCTAATTGGCATACATTTTTAGAATTGATAAATATCCGGACGAGCACAGTGTAGAAAACCAAAGGAAGGGATAGGAGTGAGATGTGCATATGCTGGCCAAGGCTTGCAGCTAATCGGTAAACAGCACCAACTTTCAACACATGCTGACACACAATCACCATCAAAAGTACAAAAGACAGTGTATGGAAATGAAAGATGAATAACAGATTTTGTCTGATGTATTTTCATTTTTTGATTAATTTTCAAACATTTGGAGAAATAACAGTCAAATGTGGGTTAACAGCCCACTGGCTCTTTCTTCAGTTTGGAGCACCTGAAGTAATAAATAAATTGAGTTAGGGTTGTCATTAATTGATAAATCATGATGATAGCTAATCCATTCCATTCAGTCACACACACACACACACACACACACACAGAATCACGCACACACACATAACATACATTATCACCATAACCGCCAATGACAATGGATGCATAAGACAAGTGTTTTAGAATCTCAGCTTGATTTATTTGATAAAGGAAATACAGGCACAAAATTAATATTCTGTACAAAGCTTAAATAAATGTTTAAGAACTGCCCCAAAACGTGGACAAAAAACGAATCACAAGACAAAACACATGATTCGTTTGTCGACGTTTTTTTTGCAGTTCACAAACGTTTTTTAAAGATTTGTTTAGATTTCCGCCTGCAGTCATCTCACTTTGCAACTAGATCTAATATTCTATACATTTTCCTACTGGAACTGTGTTAGTTTCAGCTGTTCATTCGACATTGGGCCTCAAAAGCGTCGTTGGGCACGGTCACGTGACCTAATAAAATTTGATATTTAAGTCGAACAGGAAAGATCTGGTTAAAAAAAAATCAACAGAAAATAAGCCTTGAAGTCATACAAGCTACACCTGTAACATATCCATGGAATCTAAGTAGCAGTTTTAATTTGGTGTAAAATACAAAACACATATTCCTCTCATCAGCACGACCCCACCATTTCACCGGTCTGATGTTTCGGTCGTCAAACAAAAACAAAGTAATCTTCAAAATATATGACAGCAATAGTTAAATCGTGATGTAAAACTGACGGAAAAAGTTGCAATTTACCATTCAAAATAGCCGGAACGGCGTGGTTTGAAAACGACTCGTCGATATTCGATAGATTCCGTTTAATATTTACGGGTCGCATGCCGTCTTGTACTTAGCGCCATTTCAATTTTCATGTCGACGTCGAAGCTGCACCACGGTTTGTTTCATAGCTTTGCGCTCCGCGGCATTTGAACGGACAAACTTCAAATTTTTACTCAAAATAGTTTTAAACCCTGAAGATTTGCGTGAGTGTAAAAGTATAAATGTCGCTCTTGGTTTTATTCTGGAAATCCATGGAAATTTTACATGAAACATTTTAAAACGGTTTTTCACTCAGAATTTTCCGTTGAATGCCTACACTTCGCACACGAGACGTTACGAGGATGACTCTTCTTCCTGTTTAGCATGCTATTTTTAGAACTACTAACGGTGCCACCGAGCGCATAGCAGACGACGAAAGGCAGTGATCGGAGCAAGACGCACGCATGGCGGCCGACGCTGGCGGCTACGTACACACTCACCACCAAAAATATAAAAGACAATGTATGGAAATGAAAGATAAATAACGGGTTTTGTCAGGCGTACTTTTATTTCTTGATTTATTAATAAATATTTGTAGAAAATCACAGTTGAATGTGGGCCAACAGCACACTAAAGCATAGCTTATGTGGCAGCTCTGCAGCGACAAGGACGATCATACTGGCAAACACCGAGGTCAACACTCATGACACCTGAGAGCGAAAGAGAAAATGGTGCTATACATGCCCATGTCAGGCCTCAAGAAACTTTTTAGACATTCACTAACTCCACAAAACATTAGAGAAAGAGAGAGACAGAGACAGAGGAGAGAAAGAGAGAGGGAGGAAGGAGAGAGAGAGAGAGAGAGAGAGAGAGAGAGAGAGAGAGGAAGAGAGAGAGACAGACTGAGACTGAGAGAGAGGGGGTGGGGGAGTGTGAGAGACTACAGACTGGGAGGGAATGACAACATCAATGATAACACCCTGTCTTATTGTGTAAAGTATTATGTCCAGGTTAAAAGCATCAAAAAAGCTCTTTTCACATAAGTAAACCCTGTCAAAATCCAACACTTAATTGTAGTGACAGCTTGATTTCTTCAGTGCTGATGTTTTCTGAAACTGTCTTTGATCAACTGTGGCAGTAAATGTACTTACTCACTGCACTTATTTCTTTTGATATGCAAGTACCTCCCCCGCCCTTCAGAAAAAACAGCAATAACTTGATTTTATACTTACACACCAAAGCGCTTGCTCTACCAGATCCAACCTGAGACAGAGTCAAACCAACAATCTTTTTTCAGCAGTTCAGTTGTGATAAATAACAAAGCATTATAATGCAAATAAAAATCAGAACAGATACAAAAGCAATCCATCACTGACAGAAAATTTGTTATCTGTAGATAATATTTACAACATGCAGGATGTGTGCATTCATCAATCATAAAATGCTACACTACTACAACTAATATTCTCACTCTTCTCATATGATAATTTCACATGAATATGGAACTATGGGAAAAAAGCATAAAGATTCTTTCATGGTTGGTTTGGAGGATGATTTTTCACACTGACATTTTTCTTCATTCTTTTCACTTCTCCTTTTCATTTATTTATCATTTTCCCACTTTTTAAGTCATTTATTTATCATTTTCACACTTTTTTACGTTATATAAAAGACTTTTCAAATTCAATGACATAATCACTTCTCTGCCTTGTCAAAACTGAAAATTCTTTCATTTGCTCTCTCACTTTAAAAAGAAAGGTATACAGATTTATTCATTTATTTTTTTTTTTTTTTTTTTTAATTTCCTATACAGCTCACATGATGCTACACAACTTGAAAAGTATTTGCAAATTAAGTGGTCATGCTTGACAGGATGTATGGAATCTGATGCCACCATGATCTACCATTACAGCATAATCAGATCCAGTTCCATCTTCTTTCAGACAATATACACAGTCAGTTCTACCTCTACAATCCTCTTCAAAAGGGCTTTTCAAGAAATGACAAACAATACCAAATAGATTTCACTTTAGCATGAATGCAAGTACAAAAACACATGCCTATGTCATGTGTGCACATATGGAAAATACATGCATTCTCACTTGCTCTCACATATTCATTCAATCATTATCTCTCTCTCTCTCTCTCTCTCTCTCTCACACACACACACACACACACACACACACACGTCATCATCATCATCATCATCATCACCCCAGCTGCACAAGCCTCTCACATTCACACTAAAAACTAACATGTATACAGACAATTACATTTTTATCTTTCTGTGCTTGAGGGCCTCCTTTCACAGCAGCAGCATAGCTCCTCGTCATCCTCCTCCCTCCCTCACTCTCCTCCTTGTCCGGCACTTCTGCTCCACCTTCAGCCCCGCCCACAGAGCTGCTGCTGTTGTTGTTGTTCTTATTGTCAGCATCCTCTGCCGCTTTCTGTTCATTGCTCTTGTGTGATTCCTCTGTATCTTTGTCTGCAGTTTTTCTCCTTTTCCACCCTCCTCATCCTTCTTTTCACTCTGCTGTTCTCCGTGCTCTGTGTTTTGCTCTTTTCCCCTTTGCTGAATCTGTTCTTTTTTCGCTCAGTTCAGACTGTTCTTTTTCTTCCACATCTGGTTTTTTCCCTGATGCTGCATCCCCCCCTGTCTCCTGTTGTGGAACTCTGAGGTTTCCAGGGCTCTCCATCAAAGGGTGTTCTTCCACACTGGTGCTGTGGGCTGATCCTGCGGACCCTCTGGTCACAGCTGGCTCCCCAGGGGCCTGAGTACACTTCCTGTCTCACCGTCCGTTGGTGTGTGACCTGGTTCTGGGTATCCGTTTTCGATGAGTGCCGGACAGATCCCTCTGATTCTGTCTTGGCAGATTCTCCTTCCCCTGAGGCGGTACTGTTTCCATTGATGGTGTCTGGATTGCTGACCGCTACGGGGTTCTTTGCCACCTCCAGCAAAGTTATTCCTTGAGAGATGTTGGCGCTCTGCTGTTTTGCAGCATGTTCCATGCGCCTGTTGATTCCTGACGGGTTGGTGACGGGCACCTCCTCCTGCTTGTCTGGCTTCATGTCAGCATACTGACTGAAGAGCTGCGGTCGCTGTCCTATAGGAACAGAACATCTCAAAATCAGCAATGCATAATCTCCCTCTCTTCTTGATTCTGTTTACATACCTAAATACATGCTCATCAGGATGATAACCATCATTTAGTAGCAGTATCAAAACACAAGCATCACTGATTTAACACATATTTAACATACATTGGCTGAGAGCTCCCCTAAACATACACCTACTGTACATCTGTAATTAACACAGAACAGTACATCCTATTTAATTTTTACTAACATATTCACATGTGTGCATTCAGCAGCAGCAACATATTAACTACAAGGTTTGAACTACCACTGGCTTCACACACAGACACACAGACACACACACACACACACACACACACACCCTAATCATTATGATTCATAAATACTAAAAACACATTTCTGCATGATTCATACAAGTGTTTGCATGTGAACTATTATCTGTTTGCTATCTACTCAAAGAACTAGCACATACTTAAGTTCTATCCTATGCTTTATAATCGTGAGCAGACATATAACTCCTTTCTATCCTAAGCATTATGATTTTAATTCCATAAAAGCAACTCATAATGTAACCAATCATGCAAAACCACATAACAGTTTTTCAAGTACACACATGTACCAGCACTCGTAGCCATAAACTTTAATAAACATGACAGCCAACACAAAACATTCTAAGAACATTTTGTACAGCAAAACAGCAAAGAAGCTGAATGAAAGAAAAATCTTCCCAAAGATCCACAGTTAACGATGCATAATGTTACCATTTGCCCCGGAAGTGTCCTTCAACCCTGCCATCTCCTTGGCTGGACTGAGTGATGGTGACACTTCTGAAGAGCTGGAGGAGGAGGAAACCCTCTCTCTCTTTCCCAGCATAGTCTGTGGTGCCGGTCCTCTGCTGCTGGCCGGAATCCCTTGCGCCACATCGGGGGCAGAAGTTCAAGCCCTGGATCAGTGTGAATCCACAGACAGTGCCATCAGGAAGCTGGGCTGCGCACACGTTAGAACTCACAAGTTCTTTCAGCTTGTGCATGGGGCAACCACAGTTACAGCAGAACTTGTGATCCCCCGACGAACAACTGTCCCACATGAACAAGTGATGGAGGTGGCTGTTCCACAGATGGGGCAGAACTTGCAGTCTTCTGGGAGGTAGATGCCACACTCCTTTCCCTCCACCACACCTTGACACTTCATCCTGCAACAAACCATGAACGAATCAGTGCAGCAAACATAGCAATAGGGAACACAAAAAATAAAAGACTAGGCCAACAGCAACCTTCGACATCAACAACTAATGCAAACAGCCAACTTTCAAAGTATGAAAAAAAAAAAAAAATTGTATCTAAAGAAATGTGAATTCTAATGATATCTCTAATGTTCATTGTCAACAGTAACAGAAATATTCAGGAGCACGATCAAAAATGCACAGGAAATCAAACAACTTTTCAGCCCACATAAATCATCAACTTTACTACCAAAACCAAAGAAATACATACATCCAACAGCACATTATAAAACAACACCCACCAGTGAAATAACAGCTGTATTCATACAGAATATAATTTTTTCTTCCTCTCCCTCTCTCTCTCTCTCTCAACACTTTGGTTCAAAAACATTTAATATATCCTCTGTCTCTTCGTCACCCAGTTCAATTCTTGCCATATTTTCATTTTATCCTATTTTAATTTGTAAGTTTACAACATGTACAACAAAAACACCTGTTATCTTTGTTACATAAACACTGAAAAAAATGCTGATCCCTAGTTCATTCAAATACCATTCATTTTTATGATGTTATAATTATTTGCAAGTAAAAAATGTCCTTGATGAAAATTTTGTAACAGTTAACAACAAACAAAATGTTAAGTAAATCACTCACACTGGCAACTTCTTGTTTTAAGTTAGCAACCACCTTGAATTGGTGAAAAATATAAAGCTCACTCGCCAGTACTTGGGTATGGGTACGAGGGAGAGACATGAGTATAGAAGCATGGAAACATCATTGGATTGCTCATGTTTCCAAACACTGGAAAAAAAAAAAAAAAAAAAAAAAAAAAACCCAGAACATAATAAATATCAGCACTCAACAAAGACTGTATATCTTTGGACTGAACTATTTACAAAAAATATTCAAGTGCCTGTTTGTTAACCATTATCAACACACACAACCATGTCTCTCTCTGTGCACAGAGAACATTGGAGCCACAGCACCTTTTTCTCATTTTTCTTTTTTGGGGGAACAGGTACGAAATGTAGTATCAAAGTTTTCACAATGTATTAGAGAGTAATTCTTCAGATTCATCTTCTTCAAAGTCATTAAACATATCTAACTGCAATGTGTCAAAACTGACTTGCTGTGTGCTGTGATAATGTTTGCTATTTGTAGTAAAGCAGTCAGGTGCCCTTTGTGAGCATACCCGCAACATATGTCGTGAAGTTTTTTTTTTTCCCCACATTTTACATGTCACCTCTCACATCCCTCCACTCAACAGTTCCTTCATTTTCTCACACATTCATCCCTCAACATAGATTTGGCAAAGTACTTACTTAAAACAAATTAATAACAATTCATGTATGTACAGATATAAGGGTTGTTATAATAAAGAGTTCAAATCAAAGTATCCTATGACATTTGTCTTGATGTTCCTTGTATTTGAAGGAATGAATGGGAGAATGAGTTGACTCAACTGACACCATGTATATGTTGGAATTATATAATCATGCTAGGAAAGTATTTCCAAAGAGGTTTTTTATTTCTTTTTTTGTTTGCTTTTAAACAAACATGCACACAACAGAAAAGACATATGTATCTTAATAATTGTACAAAAACACAGAAGTCAGACACAATAAGAGAATAAACACGCATGCCCCCCCCCCCCCCCCCCCCCCCCCCAAAAAAAAGTTGCAGACACACACACACACATACATGAATTATATGCAGGATATATATGCATAAACTTACACACACACACACACACACACACACACACACACACACACACACACATATGTTGCATGTAGCTTTTCATGTTGTGAAAAGTTGTGTCATTTTAAAACTTTTTTTTTTTAGGTCAATAAAAAAAAAAAAAAGAAACTGAATATAACTGGTTCACTTGAGTTTTCATTCATATTAATCAATGAGAGCATGAGGCTGACTGGAGAGTAAGAAAAACATCTTTTAACCCGTATACAGCAACTCAATGAAAAATTCAACAATAGAAGAGTGAAAATTATGTTGGTAGTGAAATTCAATGCAAAAAATGCATCTAATTTTTTTTTGTTGTTGTTTTTTTTTGGTATAAATGGAAATAATCTCCCAAACCATTTACTCCTCTGTGTACACCTTTCATTACCAGCTGACAATGACATGTATTGCCATTTTAACATGGCTTTGCTGATATCCCCCCCCCCCCCCCCCCCTTCCATCTCTACTATCCAACCCCCTCCGTGTCCCTATAACCCCACTCCTCCTCATCCCCTGTCTGTTGCCCATGGACAACACAGCAGCAGCAGCTGTATCGCTTCCCAGACTACACATCTACAAGGCCCCCCTTTCTCTCTTCCCTCTTCCCCACTTCCAGCCTCCATCTCCCAACTTTCATTCTCAGCCCTCTCTCTCCCTCATTCTTGATTTAGACTGGCTATTCCCAAACATGACAGCCAGAAAGAAAGGGCGGAGGGGTTCTTGCCAGAACGAACATCTTTGGCGACTTGCACTGCATCCCTCCTCCTTCCATAATTATAACGTCAAAGGATTGAAGCCCAGTTTTATTTCACCCTCTAATAACATGGGCAATACCACCCTCACAGCACTGTGGAATGTCTACCACACTGATCTCCGCTGTCTGAAGCCTTGGTGGAAAATTGACATGCTCTGTGCAGTCAAGCTAATAGTCTGTCAGAACTGAAAATAATACAGTGTAGGAACTGACCGATTTCCGCTTCCTTTCTGTATCTTTCTGTCCATCTACAACCATCATCAACACTGCCAAAGACTATAATCAGGATCAGAGGGAGGTCAACTATAAGGGGAGGATATTATAGGGGCGGGGGGAAACTGTTGGCTGCTGATGTCATAAATTTCCCAGGCAAAGCCATTCAATTCAATCAATTCAATTCACTCAACTTTATTGTCTTTCGGGAAATTATTCTTCTGCTCCACATCATTTCACATACATAAGACATTACAAAAAGACATTATAAATTGTTACATAAAAATCATGACCAAGAACAGTGCTGGTGTAGGAGAAGCAGGATAACAGCTCTGATTAATTCTGGCTACCAACATTGATTTTAAGAGTGTTCAAACTCATAAAGTTCACTTTTGAGCTAAAGTGAGTACAGAAAATCATGTGGACTTATCTGCAAACCAATGTGGTTGACTTTGCTGCCTTTGAGAGGATTTCTAGTTTAGATCCCCCACTCAAAATAAAGGATCCCAGGTAAGGGAACTGCTGAACAGTGTCTAACTCCTGATCATGGACAGTAACATCAGGACCATTGGTGGAGTTGTGGCTGATCTCCATGCCATATCTGGTTGATGTTTCACCCCAGTCGTTCAACAAGCTTAACAAGTTCCTGTCCACCTCCTGCCAGGCCACTGATGTCATCTGCATACTGTAGGTTTGTGATGGTTCTTCCTCCAATCAATGATCATAGACTGACATGATCTTCAACAACACCAGTCATACTGTGTTCCAGTAATTGAAAAAAAAAAAAAAAAAAAAGCGAATAAGGTAAGAAATTTCCCTTCTACTGTTTTCCACGTAAAACGAGTGCTACCTGCCATAGGTCAGGAGTAAACCCAACAAGAAAATCAAACCTTGAGATGAATGGAGGTTTCAATGCCATAAAAAGCCACATGGAAGAAGAAATTTGATCATACTGGCTTAGTTGCAGCCCCATTTAACAATGACAACACCATCTATCAATCTCCACAAGCGGGGACAATAGAGTATACATGCTTAGAAGAAATACACCGCGTTTGCTACTAACTTGGGTCATAAGAACAATGACAACACCATCTATCAATCTCCACAAGCGGGGACAATAGAGTATACATGCTTAGAAGTAATACAACCGCATTTGCTACTAACTTGGGTCATAAGAACTCCAGCACGGTTGGAAACTGAAAAAAATTACCCATGAAATGGACAGATACACATGGAATTTTCTTGGCACCTGCAAAGTATGATGGACGGACAATAGAAAGTACTGACAATGGTCTTGTCCTGTACTACAGTGAAGAAGACAAACATGCACATGTATTCATATCGATACTAGTTTTGGGTTTCTCAAAACATTCTATGCAGCAGCTTAATGTCAAGCAGTGGTTTCAGACACTGTGAATGGTTATGCATACAACTTGTAATCCCACTGATTGAGATCTATGCATTTCACCGGTCTGCAGTAGTGTTACGTAATAATCTAGACATGCGACTTGACCCGAACAGCCCCCCCCCCCCCCCCCCCCCCCCCCCCCCCCGTCGTCCGTGGACATTTTTTTTTTCTGTAGGGAAGCGAAACCTTTGACTCTTAATTAAATAAGCTCCGAACAACTGTCGAAGCTGAATGAATGTCATAAGTTTGAGATAGAGGAATGAGATGTTTTGTCTACAACTACAAGTGTGCACTTCAACTGTACAAAAGTTTCAGTTTGAGGTTCAGGACCGATCTGCGTGAAAACAGAAATCAAGTCAGCCATATTGTTATCAGACAACCGAAGAAATGCCCCTACCTTCAACTTGACAAAACCTCGTGATACTTCCTGTCGCAGATGTCGATGTTCAACGGCAATAAAGTCAAGATCATCGTTAACCAAAACACCTCACAGTTTGTTTGATATAAAGAAAATTTGACGATTTATGGACAAAAAAACACTTCATGCAGCAGCACTTGCAAACCTTGTCGCCTTTACTTTCGGTTTCTAGGAAATTCCGCGCACTTAGACGTAGCTCACACTGTGAGATTCATACGCGTGAGTAGATTTTCTAAATTTATTATGCTATCATACATCATCTTCATGCTAAGAAAAAGCAAGTAAATGCATTAAAAACTAAAGCAGCTCACTGAAATGCATATATAAGTATCAACATCAACTTGAACAGAACAGTGTCGATCATTCAAACATTGGACTTTGTTTTCTGTGATTTCACGTCAACCTTTCCTTCCCCACTCCCACCAATGTAAACAGCAGTTTTGAAAAAATAAAATAGAAATAAAAAATATATAAATAAAAAGAAATCTGACAAGTGCAATGAACTCTAGATTTATACACTTGTTGTATAATGTCTAAAAATCTTCTCTGATAGTCCATTTTCAATAAAACAATAACCACCTGAAACGATGGAAGGAAAGATAACAATGTTCGTCTGCCAAATCAAAAGGAAGTTAGCAGAATTGGAAGGTTCTCGAACTCTGACACGTCCAGTATTGTATTTAAATAAATCAGACAGAAATTTAAAACTAACACGACTTCAACAACATTTTTATCACCATTCAACTTTTTGTGTTCAAAATTCACTTCATGTCCCCATGCACCAAAAATAATACCGTTCTCTGATTAGTAGACAAAAATCTCGACGTTCTCGACTACACCATAATGGGAAACCACTCAGCTTTTGTGGGAATGCGAATTGCAAGGATTAGCTCTCTTCTTGTGTTCATGAATCCGTCCTCCGCCACAGAGAGAGAGAGAGAGAGAGAGAGAGAGAGAGAGAGAGAGAGAGAGAGAGAACAGATTATCACAAAAGAGAGAGATTGATTGACTGATTGATCTTTAAGACTCAACGATGAAGAATTTAGGCCAAGGCCTAGTCTTCCAATCTGTCCTCCTCATACATACATTATTTCAACACACGTCATTCATACTGACAATTCAACATAGCAACACCGTGATACAATTCTACGGTGATAATCAGATTATTCATAGATGTAATTATGACATGGTGGGTAGTCAAGCAGAAGGAACAAACAAACAACAACAAAAACCGAGAGACAGACAGACGGACAGACAGACAGACACACTGACTGATTGAGAGAGGAAGATTGATTGCTTGATTGACTGATCTTTAATAGGCGAAGATGAGGATTTAATCCAAGGCCTAGTCTTACAATCTGCTTCTGTCATGCGTTAATTCAACACATATAATTCACACTGACAATTCAATATGGCAACTGTGTAATGTAATACTACAACGACAAACAGATCATTCATAATGTAATAATGACATAGTGGATTGTCAGTTTCAGTTTCAGTTTCATCAAGGAGGCGTCACTGCGTGCGGACTAGTCCATATACGCTACTCCACATCCGCTAAGCTTTGAGACCACACTACGATATGATGATTTTAAACTGATAGAGAAATAATTTAACAGCTAAGATGAGAGAATTGAAGAAGAGGGTCTCGTGGCTACGACTTAGCAGATGTCTGACCTATGCACTAGCCCAATGCGCTGGTCAGTTCTTGAATGCCCACCTAGCATAGTCAAGCAGAAGGAACAAAAATAACAAGGGAGAGAGAGAGAGAGAGAGAGAGAGAGGGGGGGGGGAGGGTGGTGGGGAGTGGTGGTGGTAAGAGCACGAAGTATTGCTACCTTACTTGAAAATCAGTTGAATAGTGACTCACGAGACACAAGGCCAGGTACGAGTCTGACGAATAATGGCGTCACAAAACACTGTACATATTGCCGATGATCTTGTGAGCTTAAATCCAGTCTTGTAATGAAAGCTGGGACTTAAACCCTGACAAACAGATTGTTCTCACCTGACTTTCTGATCTTGATCTGATCTCCAAACTGGTTCCCTTTCACCTACGTGTTTCAGCACAGATGAATTAATGGAATGGCTAACAAGGATCTCCTTGTGTCACACCTCCTTGTACACCTATGTAAGAACTGGTGTGAAAGTTGACCCAATCAGTAGAATATCATTGCTGGATGTATAATGCACTGTTACCACATACACATTGCGCCAGTTTATTGGGTGCAAAATTGGAACGTCGGTTAAAAGTATAAGCTCTCTAAAATCTTGTTTATCCCAAACTCGACAAACTCCGTAAAATGGAATGAACATTTGTACAAGTGTTGCCTGTAATCTGAATTTTTGAGCTATGTTCCCTTGAAATTTTTTGAAGCGACCCCCTCCCTTTAAGAACAAAATCTAACCCAGACATTGGGACGTCTTCATGGAATCAATTGTCCAAAACGGAACAATGAACAATTTTCGTCAAATAATCTAATGTGAAAAGAACACACACACCCCCTCCCCCGCCCCCTCATCATCCTTTCTGTGGCGGTAGATATTCTTTTTTCAACGAGTTTTACCAGGTCATGTTCACGATGACCTGACCATCCATGTAAGGCGCGTATGGATATGCTGGGTTCTTATACACCCCTTCTAGAGAAATGCCTCCAAGAACTCTTCCCCCGACTTCGGCTTCACAAATAAGCCTCGTTCAAGTGTTTTATAAATACATCAACTATCCACGGAAGAAAAGTGGCGAACAGTTAAGTAAAGCAGAGACACTTAACACATTCTTGTTTCAATATAATGATTTCTGAATCATTTCCATTTCCAACGCACATTCTCTTACAATAAACGCACATTAAACCATCAACAATTTCTGACATAAACAAGCGTGGCTCAACGGCTAACAACGATCGACCGCCTCCTTCCCCTCATTGCATGAACAGAGCCCCTAAATTCTTCATCATCACTTTGCTTTGAGGTACACACACACACACACGCATGCACGCACGCACGCACGCGCGCGCACACACACACACACACACACACACACACACACACACACACACACACACACACACACAAAGATTTAATCCTGTGATCCCTTGGGGGCATGGAGGACTTGAAACAAAATAAACAAATGTAATGAAACACATCAAATATAAACAAATTTCCCGATAATTAACACACTGGATATAATGTTACACAACTTGACAAAGTTTTAAAACTTCGCTAAGTTTAGCAACACTTTTTTTTTATTACCACTGAGCAAACGACAATAGCTGAATACGGACTTTATATGTGTAAATTGTTTTGGTATAAACTTATTTCTAATATCATTATATTTGGTACGTTTCAGTACAAAATGAAATTCGTCGCTAAGGTCATTCTGGTCGCAGTCCCGACAGAATCGTTCATCATGAGGTATTCCAAATCGTCTGCCAATTTCTATCATGAGTTTATGATTACCACAGCGGAACCGAATTAGTGAGTATATATGAACATCAGGCAACATTTATATATATATTTTCACGGCAAAACTCTTTTAAAATTCCTATAAAATAAACACTTATTATTAGATTCTAAAGCATCGTTCCATGCACGTATGTAAACATCTTCTAATGAATTACGAATATTTCTACAGATACTGTGAACAGACGAAAACTTTTGTGTCTCCCACACAGTCGAATCTTGTTTCGATAAGGATATCCCGTATACACATCAACCACCTAGATGTAAAACCCTGATTTCTGTATAAATCATAAAATACTTGATACAATCTAGATGAATATTTGTTTGTTTGTGGTGAAAGTAAGGATGCCCAGAATTTTATCATTCGTGCATATACTTGAACTGAAACAGGATACATTCCTAGTTCTCCATATATCAGCTCTGTTGTAGTAGAATGATTTAAATGAAAAAGATGCTTAAAAAATTTAAGCTGAAAACTTTCCATTAGCTTTAAATCACTATATCCCCAAATTTCACAGCCATATAAAAGTACAGGCAGAACCATTGCCTGGTATATGTCCAGTACAATGTTTACAGGCAAACTTTGAAATCTTGCCATCTTTAGTAAAGAAAACATCGCACATTGTGCTTGGTCATACAAATACTTCTTACATTTATAAAAAAAAAACATTTCCTGTTCTGCTAAAGATTATACCTAAATATTTGAAAGTGTGTACCATTTCTATGGACTGGTTTTTGAACTTTAGTTGTTTTTTTTTTCTAGGATTATTGCGTCCATTAACGACTGCACCATTTGTTTTGTTACATTAACATTAAGCTCCATGCACTACAATACTTGCTTAATACATCAAAAGCATGCTGTAAACCACAAGAAGAATCTGCAATAACACAATATCATCAGCGTATAAAAGTAAAAGCAAACTAATGTAACTTTATAAATCTGAGTCAGGGAGATTTAAATCAATATTTAAGGGAGCACATTTACGGTCTGTGAGATATAGTTCAAGATGATTCAAATACAAAGAAAATAGCAAAGGTGAAAGATTTTCACCTTGACGAACACCTCTAAAACTGCCAAAATATTCAAATTGACTCCCAGTTATAAATATACAAGATTTTATTTGCTGATACATATTGGTGATTACTTGCAAAATCTTTCCATTTACACCTTCTTTGATAAGCTTTTGCCATAATCCCTGCCTCCAAACTGAATCGAACGTTTTTGTGAAATCAACAAAAACACAAAACAATTGCTTTTTACGACTATTGAAAATATCAATTAAACTTTTTAACACACATATATGATCTGTTGTAGAATGATTTCGTCTAATACCAGCTTGATTTTCCGAAAGAATGCTGTTATTCTCAACAAATTTGTCAAACGGTTATTCAAAATTGTTGTGAACAGTTTTCCAACACAACTCAGAAGTGTTATAGTTATACCTCTGTAATTGTTACAGTCCCAATTTACTACCTTTTCTTTTGTATATTGGCTGAATAAGTCCAGTTAACCATTCTTCTGGTATAGTCCCTCTATCAAGAACGTTATTGAAAAGTTCACAATAACTTGTTTTGAGAACTGGAATGCTTTGTTTTATCATTTTGTATTTTTTATCTATCCCACAAGCCTTTCCATTCTTTAGTTGCTGTACAGCTTTTTCAACGTCTTCGTCACCTACTGGTGCATTTAAAAATTCAAGATCATGTTGCAAGTCACAGTCAATATCTCTTTCATTCTCAACACTGACAGGGCATTCATTTCTATTTTTCATTTTAATATTTTCCCAATATTCTTTGTCTATAGCTTTTCGTTTACGAATCTTCTTATGCCAATGCTTTGTGTAAACTGTATACGATTTTCTGTTTTGTATTCTTTACTGCTAATTTCAACCTCTCTACGGTTGGGATTAGTATCATTAATCTAGTTCTATGTTTGGCTGTAATATACTTTTTTTTTATGTTCCTGCATGTGGCATCAAACCTTGGCTTATTTTCGTTACTTTTGTCTGCCTTTTGCTTTGTACCTTTTGATACATGTTTGACTTCTCCCAGTGTGTCTTTAGCTGTTTCTAACAGAATTTGCGATAACAATACATTGGCATCGGCAACAGAAGCATTTTCATTATCAAGTATATTGTTTAATTCCTCTCTGTTTTAGTAAGTAAGTTTTCTTTAAACATCGCACCTTCAGATGGATCCCACTTCTTAATGTTTGCATAAAACAAAGGTCTTCCTGTTTCATGACATCTAACACTTTTATTATTTTCATTGAAATTTGAACTTTGATTGAAAGCACTGTTTGACCTTCTTTGCGAAATGTTAAGAGATAAAAGAATTGGACTGTGAACATCTGAAAGCATGGCGTGAAAGGGTCAACACTAAAGTCAGCAATATGTGTGAACAAATGAGATGAACCCAGCATATAATCAATCACAGTACATCCACTACTTGTGCATCGACCAATACCTGCGTCTCTGCCAACTCTCCCATTAAATATAAACAAATTCTGTGATTTGCAAAAATCAATAAGTCGATAGGCATAGTTATTAGGTCGACGTACATCCTGGGAACATCTCGCAATAGGGATATCAAAATCTTCAATACACAGCTGAAAACTATCAGCAATAATGTCATTGATATTTATATCAAACTTCAGAAAGTCAGGCAAACATTTAGTATAAGCATTAAAATCTCCCATAAGAAGTATATGGCAGTTAGAATCATGACATGTAAGACTAGAGGAAGCTAAAGTGAACCAGAAACCTCTCTGGTCATATGTGAAATCAAAAACTAGCACCAGAACTGGCATATCTGACTTAAGAAAGGATGACGGCTCAATTGCAAAGACAGACAAAGAGAAAGCCCAAGTACTCAATAACTTTTTCCAAAGTGTTTATACAAAAGAACCAGATGGAGATCTGCCAATGCCACAAGAGTATGATTTCGAATCAGCTCTCACAAATTTCAGCATCATGAAGAAGAGGTGAAGAAACTACTCAAGGGGTTGAAGACAAATAAGGCCGCAGGCATGGACGGCATACCAGCAATTCTCCTTGTAGAGACGGCAGACTCAATAGTGTTACCCATCAGCAATATCTTTCAGAAATCTTTGGAGGAAGGCCCCATCCCTAATGACTGGCGAAAGGCAAATATTACCCAAATTTTCAAGAAGGGAGCCGCTCATCCCCTAACAATTACAGGCCTGTCAGCCTGACTAGCATCCTATGCAAATCATGGAGATACTTGTTAAAGCTAAAGTTCTAGAGCACATGCAGCATAACCATCTGATATGTGAACAACAACATGGCTTCACACCTGGCCGTTCTTGCAGTACTCAGCTGTTGGACACCTTGGACTTCTGGACCCAGACACTTGACGATGGTGGGAAAATTGACGTGGTATACACAGACTTCAAGAAGGCTTTTGACAGTGTCCCCACCCGTCTCCTGCTGAAGCTTGATGCACTTGGAGTTCGAGGCAATGTCCACGCATGGATCAAAGACTTCCTGACAGATCGAATGCAAGTAGTCACAGTGAATGGCGAGACATCAGAGGAATCTGCAGTAACAAGTGGCATCCCACAAGGAAACTTCCTCAGCCCCCTGCTGTTTGTCGCCTACATCAATTACTTGCCCCGACATGCCAAGAACGAAGTCTGCATCTTCGCTGATGACACTAAGCTATTCGCACGGAGTGATAAAGTTGAGGCCCAGGAGTCCTTACAAGAAGATCTGGACAACTTCTGCGACTGGTCAGAGAACTGGCTCCCTTGTTTCCACCCCTAGAAGCGTTGCGTGATGAGATTAGTCCAGATGAGCACACGTACACCATGAAGATGACAACAGATGGCCAGGAAAGTTGGCACAACTTAGCCGAGACAGAAGCAGAGAAGGATTTGGGAGTAGTGGTCGATAGGAAACTGACGTTCAAGAACCACGTTGCCCAAGCTACAGCCAAAGCCAATCGAACACTTGGAGTAGTCAGAAGATCCTTCGACCACCTATCGGATCGTACCTTTGTTCAGCTCTACAAGTCACTGGTTAGGCCGATGCTGGAGTATGGACATTCTGTTTGGTCCCCACACTACTGGCAGAAAGGTCTACAGCAGGATGTGGAAGATGTGCAGCGTCGAGCTACAAAACTCATCGGAAGACTGAAAGAGAAGCCCTACCCTGAACGTCTCCGAGAACTGAAGCTCCCCAGCCTAGAATTCAGAAGGCTCCAAGGCAACATGATTGACACGTACAAGTACGTCACAGGGATCTATAATGCAACAAGCCCACAATTTAAACCATACACACGATGTGAGACCAGAGGTCACAGCAAGAAACTCGCCAAAAAATCAAGTGCGCCGGCAAGTCCGAGGCAATTTCTTCTCAGAGAGAGTGGTGATGATGTGGAACAGCCTTCGTGAGTCAGTAGTGACAGCATCCACCCTGAATACATTCAAAAACAGACTTGATGCCCATTGGTCAGATCATCCTAGGCTTTATAACCCCAAATGCTACATGCCAAACAACTAATTTCAACTGACATTGACAATCTTCCCACCATTACGTTAGTCAGTTGGATGTCACATCAATAGAGCGATGAACCGATCTAGAAAGATCTTTCAACATCGAAAACTACAAGTACAAGTAAGTAAGTACAATTAGATTCCAAATCATCAAAACATGCAGTTATCTGAACCATAAGCAGTTCCCTCTTGCGGAATATAAACAAGCTCAGAACAACTGTCGAAGTTGAATGTCATAAGTCTGAGATAGAGGAATGAGATGTTTTGTCTGCAACTACAAGTGTGCGCTTCAACTGTACAAAAGTTTCAGTTTGAAGTTCAGGACCGATCTGCGTGAAAACAGAAATCAAGTCAGCCATACTGTTATCCAGACAACCGAAGAAATGCCCTACCTTCAACTTGACAAAACCCCATGATACTTCCTGTCGCAGCTGTCGATGTTCAACGGCAATAAAGTCAAGATCGTCGTTAACCAAAACACCTCACAGTTTGTTTGATATAAAGAAAATTTGACGATTTATGGAGAAAACACCTCATGCAGCAGTACTTGCAAACACTGTCGCCTTTACTTTCGGTTTCTAGGAAATTCTGCGCACTAAGACGTAGCTCACACTGTGAGATTCATACGCGTGAGTAGATTTTCTAAATTTATTATGCTATCATACATCATCTTCATGCTATGAAAAAGCAAGTAAATGCATTTAAAAACTAAAGGCAGCTCACCGAAATGCATATATAAATATCGACATCAACTTGAACAGAACAGTGTCGATCATTCAAACATTGGACTTTGTTTTCTGTGATTTCACGTCAACCTTTCCTTCCCCTCTCCCACCAATGTAAACAGCAGTTTTGAAAAAAAAAATAAATAAATAAAAAGAAATCTGACAGGTGCAATGAACTCTAGATTTATACACTTGTTGTATAATGTCTAAAAATCTTCTCTGATAGTTCCATTTTTCAATAAAACAATAACCACCTGAAACGATGGAAGGAAAAAATAACAATGTTCGTCTGCCAATCAAAAGGAAGTTAGCAGAATTGGAAGGTTCTCGAACTCTGACACGTCCAGTATTGTATTTAAATAAATCAGACAGAAATTTAAAACTAACACGACTTCAACAACATTTTTATCACCAATTCAACTTTTTGTGTTCAAAATTCACTTCATGTCCCCATGCACCAAAAATAATACCGTTCTCTGATTAGTAGACAAAAATCTCGACGTTCTTGACCAAACCATAATGGGAAACCACCCAGCTTTTGTGGGAATGCGAATTGCAAGGATTAGCTCTCTTCCTGTGTTCATGAATCCGTCCTTCGCCACAGAGAGAGAGAGAGAGAGAGAGAGAGAGAGAGAGAGAGAGAGAGAGAGAGAGAGAGGGAGAGGATTATCACAAAAGAGAGAGATAGATTGATTGACTGATCTTTAAGACTCAAGGATGAAGAATTTAGGCCAAGGCCTAGTGTTACAATCTGTCCTCCTCATACATACATTATTTCAACACACGTCATTCATACTGACAATTCAACATAGCAACACTGTGATGCAATTCTACGGTGATAATCAGATTATTCATAGATGTAATTATTACATGGTGGGTAGTCAAACAGAAGGAACAAACAAACAAACAAACAAAAACAAACAAAAACCGAGAGACAGACAGACGGACAGACAGACAGACACACTGACTGATTGATTGAGAGAGGAAGATTGATTGCTTGATTGACTGATCTTTAATAGGCGAAGATGAGGATTTTAGGCCAAGGCCTAGTCTTACAACCTGTTCCTGTCATGCGTTATTTCAACACATATAATTCACGCTGACAATTCAATATGGCAACTGTGTAATGTAATACTACAACGACAAACATATCATTCATGAATGTAATAATGACATAGTGGATTGTCAGTTTCAGTTTCATCAAGGAGGCGTCACTGCGTGCGGACTAGTCCATACACACTACACCACATCCGCTAAGCTTTGAGACCACACTACGATATGATTTTAAGCTGATGGAGAAATGAATGAACAACTAAGATGAGAGAACTGAAGAAGAGGGTCTCGTGGCTACGACTACGTAGATGTCTGACCTATGCACTAGCCCAATGCGATGGTCAGACCTTGAATGCCTACCTAGCATAGTCAAGCAGAAGGAACAAAAATAACAAAAAAAAAACGAAAAAACAGAGAGAGAGAGAGAGAGAGAGAGAGGGATGATGGGCGTGTGGTGGGTGGTGGGGTGGTGGTGGTGGTGGTAAGAGCACGAAGTATTGCCATCTTACTTGAAAATCAGTTGAACAGTGACTCACGAGACACAAGGCCAGGTATGAATCTGACGAATAATGGCGTCACAAAACACTGTACATATTGCCGATGATCTAAGAGCCTTAACTCCAGTCTTGTAATGAAAGATGGGACTTAAACCCTGGCAAACAGATTGTTCTCACCTGACTTTCTGATCTTGATCTGATCTCCAAACTGGTTCCCTTTCACCTACGTGTTTCAGCACAGATGAATTAATGGAATGGCTAACAAGGATCTCCTTGTGTCACACCTCCTTGTACACCTATGTAAGAACTGGTGTGAAAGTTGACCCAACCAGTATCATTGCTGAATGTATAATGCACTGGAACGTCGGTTAAAAGAATAAGCCGTCTAAAATCTTGTTTATCCCGAACTCATCAAACCCCGTAAAATGGTATGAACATTTGTACACGTGTTGCCTGTAATCTGAACTTTTGACCTATATTCCCTTGAAATTTTTTGAAGCGACCCCTCCCTTTAGTTTAAAGAATAAAATCTAACCTGGACATAGGGACGTCTTCATGGAATCTATTGTCCAAAACGGAACAATAGACAATTTGTCAAATGATCTAATGTGAAAAGAATCCCCCCCCCCCCCCCCCCCCCCCCCCCCCCCCATCCATCCTCTGTGGCTGTAGATTTTTTTCTTCAACAAAGTGTTTACCCAATCATGTTCATGATGACCTGACCATCCATGTATTCCCTTCTAGAGAAATGCCTAGCCTCCAAGAACTCTTCCCCCGACTTCGGCGTCAAAGATAAGCTTCGTTCAAGTGTTTATATAAATACATCAACTATCCACGGAAAAGAAAGTGGCGAACAGTAAAAACAGAACACAACAGGACATCAAAACAGTTCTTGCTTAAATATAATGATTTCTGAATCATTTCCCTTTTCAGCGACACATCCTCTTATAATAAACGCATATCAAGCCATTAACAATTTCTGACACAAACAAGCGTAGCTAAACGGCTAATAACGACCGACCGCCTCCTGCCTCCTTCCCCTCATTGCATGAATAGCGCCCCTAAACTGTTCATCATCACTTTGAGGTCTACACACACACACACACACACACACACACACACAATCTGCGAAAGAAACATTATAACTTTGTTTCTAAGGACTACAGGGCGGCCCGGAAATGTTTTCTGATGATATACTGCCACCACACTGTCAGGCTCGCTAAGACCTGAACTACGATAGAGGGATTGACAGAAACAACAGACCTAGCTAAACTGTCTCCCCGACACACAATGGCAGCACCAGTGCGAAGGTAATATGTTTATACAGGGTTTATTTTCTTTCGTTCCACACGCATAAAAGTTTTCATGCTCACAACTGCAAACACATGCACCCGACGAGGAGACTACACACCACAACATTAAAAATGACCAAGGCAATAACCTCAATAAATCATCACAATTAACGCAAACTTATCCAAACAGTCTATATACTTGGCTTCATCGATCCCACGTTACAGCATATATCACCAATCGGGAACCCACACGGCGAACCGAGCCGTCCATAAATACAGCTGAACTAGAGTCCCACAGAACACAGTAAACACGTCGAACCACCGACAAACCCACAGAAGTCACCTTAAACCACCGACGAACACAGCCGAAGCACAGAATCACAAGGCACATTAAAACAACGTCGAACCCCAGAAGAACAGAGCTGAATCAAATTTCCACAAGTACAGAAGCACGACGAACCACTGACGAGTACCGTTGATTTGACGATTGACAAGGCACAGTGAACCACAAAAGGATACAGCTGAATCAAATTCCGCTGGTACAGCAGCAACGACGCAATACTGACTCGAAATCATCCGATGGAAACTGCAACGATGAATAAAAACAAAACAAAAACAAACACAATTCCAGGCTGGATACAAGGCCCGTCCGTTTCTTCTTTTTCTCTCGCTCCCCGTTGTCTCTTATCATTTACGTCACGTCTACCTAATTTTCTACCTTGACGTCATAATTTTTTTTACTTTGACGTAACAATATGCTTCCTCTAAAATAAAAAAAAAAAAATGATCGATTTTTTTTTAAAAAGAAAAAGCAAACAAACAGCAGGATACACAAACTCAGAAATCACACATCAAAACAGCACCAGAAAACTACAGTTCACACAAGGAAACTCGCGCTTGCTACCAACCCCCCACAGACAGCATCAAACACTGATGCCAGACAATGACATAGACGAACACTGCTCCGCATGTCAGGAACAATACAGCACAACACACTAGGCCATCTCACCATCACTTCCAGATGGAGGCTGAAACAGCCTAGCCTAGACAAGGATACACGGACTCCTAATACCTAAGGGCAGGAAACCCGAACATAGATATCACTGCTTGTCAAAAGGCAATAAGTCAAACCCTAAGATACACCTTATCTACGGGGGAATTGACACACCCGGCTGACCAATACATCTGAAATATACATCGACTTGCACTCAGCACAACTCACAATGCACAAGCAAAAACTAAGAAACACTGCATGAACAGTATTCAAAGTTAACTCAGCAACCAAAATAATATAAACACGGAAACATCAACATAAGAAATCCTCATCTCCAAATTCTGCCTTAAACAAAACAACTGCATTAGTAAATATGTTTTCTCAGTCAAGCCTTTCCTCACACACACGCTGTCTCCCAGACCAAAACACTACAGCCAATGTTAAGAAGAACGGACGCAAAATCTTTCAAATTTATTCAAGAACAAATTCATTGGACCATTGCACGAAATCAACAAATCAAACGCGGACAGCGGCTGTAATGTCCAATCACCCTTCTCAGGATCGTCACATAAGCCACAACTGAAAACTGCACCATTCAGTACCGAGCGTGTAGCCACCGTTTGCCGCAGGCAAGCGGCACAACGTCGACGCATGGAGTCCACCAGGGTCCGAAGAGTGTCCCGCGGTATGGCCTGCCACTCCTGCTGCAGAAAGAGAGTGAGCTGGGCCACGTCAACAGGCGGGGGGTGGTTGTGGGCTACCCTGCCGTCCAAGGACATCCCAGAGGTGCTCAATTGGAGCCAGATCGGGTGAGCGAGATGGCCACTGCATCCGGATGATCCCCTCTTGCTGCAGATGATCGTCCACGACACGGGCTCGGTGTGGACGGGCATTGTCGTCTTGGAAAACAGCAGCGTTACCCATGGCCTAAAGGGTGGGCTGGATCAGGGGCCTCACGATCTCGTCACGGTACCGCACCCCTGTCAGCATGCCTTGAATGACGTACAGGGGAGTTCTGTCTTGACGACTGAAGCCACCCCAGACCATCACAGAACCCCCTCCGTAACGATCCACCTCACGAACTGTGGCGTCAGCAAAACGTTCTCCTGGCCTTCGCCACACTCGGGTCCTGCCGTCATTGAATGCCAAGGTGAAGCGGGACTCATCTGTGAACAGCACTCGAGACCATTGCTGCCTCGTCCAGCGAACGTGATGACGACACCAGTCTGCCCGTGCTCTGCGGTGAGCTGGAGTAAGTGGTACTCGGACTGCTGGTCTCCGGGATGACAGCCCGAACTCGTGCAAACGGTTACAAACTGTCCTTCTACTGATTGACATTTGCAGCCTGCAGGAGCTCACGCCTTAAGGTGGATGAGGTGACAGTCCGATTGCGTAGGGCAGACAGCAGGAGGAATCGGTCAGCATGTCTGTCGTTACACCGAGGACGGCCTGATCGTGGCCGATCCTGCACGCTGCCAGTGGCCTGAAACCTCTCTACAAGACGTTGGATGGTGGAATGGGACACGTTCAGACGCCTAGCCACCTCGCGGCCAGAAATCCCTTCGTCAATCAACGCTAAGGCACGTCCACGATCGGCAGGGTCCAGTCTTTGCCTTTGTGCCATGCTTTTTGGGCTGGCGTAGACGACGTTCTGTTTACAGATTTGTGGCCAACGGCGTCTGATCTGTGTTCATGAACGAGATGCCATGCACGTGCATCATGACTGACCACGAGCATTTCGCCTTTTTTTTCAAACTCATTTGTTCCCACAGGCACCCGTTTGTTTCCGCACATGCAGCTGCGCTCCACCTTGTAGCGCGCAGTGGGTTTCTAGGTGCTGTGATCTGTTAAGGAACATCTGTTCAATATGTCTAACCAAGTTTGGGTCATTGTGACTTCGTTTTCAAGCCTATTATTTACATACTCAGACACTAACGTCAAAATGACAGGTGGCCCTTATAGAAAGAAACTCGTTGAGAGCGTAGCAGCAGAGAGTCCTCAGAAGAGAAGCCCCCTTCAAGCAAGTGTTTCGGCCCTTATCTCCTGACACTCTAGGGGGGTTGGGCCACACCCGGTTCATGACTCCGGTGTCCCTCTGCTGCTCCCCCTTTTTCTTTTCCCCATCTTAGGACGAGTCATGGCTGGGAGGATTCGAACCCATGACCCTCTGGACATGCTCATTTTTCCACTTAATGACTCGCACTCTAACCACTGAGCCACCTGATGATTTTTGTAGGAAAGTTAACCCTTATGAAGTTCACTTTTGTTCCTCCTTGACCAGATCCAGCTGGAGCACCTCTCTGCTGCTTCTGCCATTGCTTTCAGGGCTCTGGTTTTTTCCCTCCCTGCAACTGAGAGCTGTTTCATGAGGCTGTATGCAGACGTTCCTACAACCCCCCTAGCTCCAATTTCTGCAGTGAGGACTTTGACCAGATAGCCTTCTCTTCTCAGGGTGTTTGCCAGATCAGCATACTTTTCAGTCTTGTAGATTTGAGCTGCCTCCATTCTGTTCTCATATGGCACCGTGAACTCGATCATGATCAGCTGCTTGGTTGACTGAGAGTGGACTACAATGTCTGGTCTCATGCCACTCTTGCTGATGATCTCTGGCTGACTCTTCCATTCTGGGAGGTCTGCAGTGCACTCCCAGTCATCTTCTCCGTCCAGCAGACTCTGCCTGCATGTTCCGAGTGGCACTGTTGTTCTTGGCCATGATGTGCTACCTCCTGCCGTGAAGAATGTTGCGGGTGCTTTTGGAGTCCTGATTTTTCCTTTTGTGGTGTTGGTACTAGCCCAGACTGCTTGTACAATCTCTTTGAGCACTTGGTATGTCTCCATGTGTACCATTCTTGAGCCAGGGCTACTTTGCATGAGCTCAGGACATGCACCAGTGTTTGTTTTTCATGGCAGAGGGGGCATGCAGGATCGTCTGTTTCCCCACTTGACCAGGTTTGCATTTGAGGGCAGAAGGTCATATGCAGATCTGAGAATGAAGCTGATCCTGAGAGGGGCCATGTGCCAAATGTCATTCCAAGTGAGACTTCTTTGGAGTGCATTCTCCCACGTTGTCCATTGCCCTTGCTGGCACTTTGTACTCCCAGTTCTCATAGAACAGGGAGTACTTCAGAATGGGAACGAATAAATGTTGTTGTGTGTGTGTGTGTGTGTGTGTGTGTGTGTGTGTGTGTGTGTGTGTGTGTGTGTGTGTGTGTGTCCGTCCATCAGTCTGTCCGTGGTCAAAATGTGTTCCACTCGCTCTAGACAAAACTATTGGGCCGATCTTTCTGAAAATTTGTAGGTATGTTAATTATGGGTTATGGATGATGCCCGATGTTTTAGTTTACCGTTATACCCGTTACTAATGGCTGTAACGGCCTGTAACGGTTTTTTTCCTCTTTATGGAATATCTCAGAAAGTACTTGGTCGATATTTGTGAAAATTAGCAGGTATGTTCATTATGGGTCACGGATGATGTCTGATGTTTAGTTTACCCCGTTATAGCAGTTACTAACAGCTGTATGGCCTGTAACGGTTTTTCTTCTTTATGGAATATTTCAGAAAGTACTTGGCCGATCTTTCTGAAAATTAGTAGGTATGTTCATTGTGGGTCACGAATAATGCTTGATGTTTTAGTTTACCGTTATAACCGTTACTAACGGCTACAACGGCCCCTAACGGTTTTTTTTTTTTTTTTCTTGGGATATCTCAGAAAGTACCTGGCCGATCTTTGTGAAAATTTGTAGGTATGTTCATTATGGGTCACGGATGATGCCCCATGTTTAAGTTTACGGTTATAGCCGTTACTAACGGCCCATAGTGGTCTTCTTCTTTATGGAAAATTTCAGAAAGTTCTTGGCTGATCTTACCAAAACTTTAAAGTATGTCCATTACAGGTCACAGATGATGGCCAATGTTTACCAGAATAACCATTACTAATGATTACACCAGCCCAAGACGGTTTTTCCTCTTCATGCAATATTTCACACGTGTTCAGGCTGAACTGGGAGTACGTTTATGTGCTTTGCATCTTGGAGTCTTTTTTGGTCTTCTTCTTTTGTCATCTCCTGAATCATCATGTCTCTTTTGGCTTTTCCTTTGGCCTTTGACCACCATTCAGTTTTGGTCACCCCCAGTCCTTGTCTGTTGGTCTGTGTGTGTCCTGTTATTTCTCTGATCTTGAGACTTTCTTTTGCAGAATCCACTGTCTCTTGAACTTTCCATTTTCTGCCTGTCTTCAGCTGTGGCTTGATTGCTTCTACTGCTGAGTCTCCTGAGTGTGACGTGACGCTTGACAAAACCATCCGATAGGTCCCACTAAAACACCCAAACCAAAGAATACATTTCAAATCTATGCCCACTCTCCCCTCTCAACCCCCCTTTCCCCCTCTTTCTTGCTTAGGACGGTGCGAAAGGCCCGACTGACACGATCTATGACACAGGAAAAAATTGCTACTCTGATTTATAAATGCTGGTGATTATTGGATGATTTATAGTGTATGACTCTAAATCTACACCACATGTGTACTTGGACTAAGCATAGCCCAAGTCAGTGTGATTAATTCATATGAAACATGGAAGAGGTGTTTAACTAAAACTGTAACATGGTATTACTGTCTCCTACCCCTTTTGTAAGCTTAACTTAGCCTTTAAACAAAAGTGGAGATTAATAGTTATAGCAGAAACTCTACCATAGAGAAAACTTTGCTGGCTGAGTCTCACAACCCTTCTGAAAGACAGAGGAAAAGGTAAATGTGTGTGCACTCGACAGACCAGCCACCAGATTCTCATCTACAGATCAAGTTCTCTTTATCGCAGAACTGGGATCCTGGTCACGCTACACATTGCAGCTGAACCAGAAGCTGGGACTTCGCAAGAAACCGGGGGAAACGACCCCGATGGTATGTTAGAGCTGGTAATTCTAATGGGAAGATATTTCATTTATAAATGTAGAATTAGCAAAACAAAACCTAACCTAAACATGTGTTTTGAAGGAGCTGGTCTACAGATATAACATGGAGAAATAAATGTCCTTGATGGAGATGAATTATGCAAACTACCAAACAAAATGGGCCCCATATGTTAAATTAATAGCGATTATATGCTTATACATAATGTAAACTTTCTGTCCTTAATATTTGCATGTTATCCACGACCTTGGAGCCTGATTAGAACAACGTGATACAGAAATTTGTCAGTGTAATTTGCTTTCTCCAGATGTCATGCTTGATGGATTTGAGATGGAAAGATGAGTTAGGCCCACGTGTTTTATAACCTTGTATGACATTTATGTACATTATCAAAGTTGATCATTAGATTTTTTCTTCATGTGTGCTCATTAAAAAGAAGATTAAAAGATAAGGTTTATCATGTTCTCTTATAAACTGTCATGTGTCTCAAGTATGCTAGACAAAATACTCTGTAGACATAGTATGCGTTTTAGGAAGCAACAATGCCATCATAATACGCAAATATTCATAACAGTAAGTGGATTGATACAAGACTGTGAAACTTGTTGGAATACTGTTGACAATGACACTTCAGTTCGCATTTGATTGTTTTCAGATATTAAAAAAGGCCAGTTGAAAGCCTTGCAAATAAGATAAAGTGTGTGTGTGAGTGTGTGTGTGTGTGTGTGTGTGTGTGTGTGTGTGTGTGTGTGTGTGTGTGTGTGTGTGTGTGTGTGTGTGTGTGTGTGCGCGAGTGCGTGCGTGCGTGTGTGTGCGTGCGTGTGTGTGCGGACGTACGTGCGTGCGTGCTCGTGTGTGTGTGTGTGTGTGTGTGTGTGTGTGTGTGTGTGTGTGTGTGTGTGTGTGTGTGTGTGCACAGGTGAGGAGTCGCCTCTCTCTACCAGAATCAGCCCAGTGTCCTGATCTCAGAGCTGGAGTTGAACCATTGCTGCGGCAACACGAGTTCCACAGAGTCGTTGGCAGTGCACCCCGCTCCCCCCTCCCCCCCCCCCCCCCACCTCTACCCCCCCACCCCTCCCCCCGCCAGACCTGGGCGGCTTTCCTGAGCACGGTGGTGGTGGAGGTGGCGTTGGCTGTGGTGGCGGGTGTTCCGGCGTGGAGATGGCGGGCAGGCATCAAAGCCTGGGTGTATGGGGCCTCAGGCCGCCGGGTCAGACTGCCAGCACGCTGACGTGGCGACGAGCAAGTGCGTGCATGGTTCTGTTCTGGCTCCTTTCCCCTTTTCGTGTTGTGATGGTGTCTGTAATTGTCGCACTTTCAATGCACGCTCCTGGTTGCTCTGTACTGCCTTCTCGTTTTCCCTACCCCCTTCAGTAGCATGACGCTCACGGCACTAATCTTCACTCTCCATGCAAAGCCACACCCCATTTATTGGTGCGAATATCACTGTCAACGTTCCACACGGAAATCCCTATTACAGGGTCGTCTTCAGGCCACACGTTTGAGGAGATGCTGCACTGCTGCCATGTCACTTTGATGGTGAGCTATTCTAATTTAACACACTGTAGAATGCTACCTTTGAAAACCACCTCTCCGTCGTCGAGACGCAGAATCTCAGTGAGTGAGAGTTCCTCTTCAGAGGGAGACCGCCATCACATCCCTCTGATGTCAGTCCCCACGACTGATTGGGCATGGGAGACTTAGAGCGTGCCCATGAATGAGGATTGGGACATGAACCGAGGTCACCATGGGAGACTTAGAGTGGTGCCCATGAATGAGGATTGGGACATGAATCGAGGTCACCATGGGAGACTTACAGTGATGCCCATGAATGAGGATTAGGAGCATGAACTGAGGTCACCATGAGAGACTTAGAGCGGTGCCCATGAATGAGGATTAGGAGCATGAACCGAGGTCACCATGAGAGACTTAGAGCGGTGCCCATGAATGAGGACTGGGACATGAAACGAGGTCACCACGGGAGACTTAGAGCGGTGCCCATGAATGAGGACTGGGACATGAACCGAGGTCACCATGAGAGACTTAGAACGGTGCCCATGAATGAGGATTAGGAGCATGAACCGAGGTCACCATGAGAGACTTAGAGCGGTGCCCATGAATGAGGATTGGGACATGAACCGAGGTCACCATGAGATCTGGGCATGGAAAAACGAGGTGGAGAGGAGAATGGGAGAGAGAGAGAGAGAGAGAGAGAGAGAGAGAGAGAGAGAGAGAGAGAGAGAGAGAGAGAGAGAGAGAGAGAGCCAGCCAGCCAGCCAGCCAGCCAGCCAGACGAGAGAGAGAGAGAGAGGGGGGGGGGGCTTTTGATACGATTAGTTGCTCTGATTTTCTTGTTTATTGACACAGAGAGAGGGAGAGAGAGAGAGAGAGAGAGAGAGAGAGAGAAAGAGAGAGAGAGAGCCAGCCAGCCAGCCAGCCAGCCAGCCCCCCAGACGAGAGAGAGAGAGAGAGGGGGGGGGGGGGGCGTTTGATACGATTAGTTGCTCTGATTTTCTTGTTTATTGACAGAGAGAGAGAGAGAGAGAGAGAGAGAGAGAGAGAGAGAGAGAGAGAGAGAGAGAAGGAGACAGACAGACAGACAGACAGACAGACAAAGAGAGTGGGGGCGAGGGGTAAGGTGGGGGGGGGGGGGGGTACCTTCTGTTGCTGTAGAAGTGAGCGTGTTGTCCATTGGCAGAGAGTGGAGACGGAAGCACGCACCTTCTCTGGATAAAGGTTTCAAAGCAATGGCGACTCACTGATCTGCTCATCATCCAGTCTCCGCCTCCTGTTTTCCCCAGACAACTCCGCCCTGCAGACCGCGACGGAAGGTGAGAGTGATCGCCCTCAATCGGAGACCTATGACGTCGTCACAGCCGTCATGACGAAGACTTTGTGCTCCCCACTCTGGTCCCACGACTGAAGCGGCAATGTCAGCGGTCTCTCCTGAACACACCAACAACACATCTTCTGTATCCACCATCTCCTCTTACCTTCCGCCCTCTTTGCTGTTCTTGGAATCGTTGCTAAGTCATTGCGTATTACTGACGGGAGAATTTTGCAGGCCTACCTGTTACTTACTTACTTACTTAGGCCCATTGCTC
>JADBJO010002112.1:62500-65000 GCA_016801955.1 Conus betulinus
AAACAAAACAGTGAATAAGCAAATAAAAACAAAGCAAATAAACAGAGTGAAGAAAAGGAAAAAAAGAAAACAAAATACACACAAAAAAAGCCAAAAGCAACAACAACATGGTAGTGTATACTGATGTAACGCAATTTTGAATGACATTTGTTATTCGTCATCATCATCGTGTGTGTGTGTGGTGTGTGTGTGTGTGTGTGTGTGTGTGCATGCACGTGCGCGCGTGCGTGTGTGCATGCGTGTGCGCGTGCATGTGTGTGTGTGTGTTGTGTGTGTGCGGTCGCGCGCGCGCGCCGTTTGTGCGTGTGTGTGTGTCAATGTGCGCACGTACGTGCGGGCGTGCATCGCTCTTAAATGCGAAATGCGAGCGCCGCTCGATCGCG
Organism: Conus betulinus; assembly: GCA_016801955.1. Classification (NCBI taxonomy): domain Eukaryota; kingdom Metazoa; phylum Mollusca; class Gastropoda; order Neogastropoda; family Conidae; genus Conus; species Conus betulinus. The sequence goes on from JADBJO010002112.1 coordinate 62,884, forward strand.
TGCGTGCGTGCGTGCGTGCGTGTGTGTGTGTGTGTGTGTGTGTGTGTGTGTGTGTGTGTGTGTGTGTGTTGTGCGCGCGCGCGCGCGCGCGCGGCACGCGCGCACTTTCACTTAGACACACGCGCTTTTGTAGATTGTGTGCGCGAGAAGAAGCGTGCGTGGCTTATGTCCGTGCGTGCGTGTGTACGTGTGTGGGCGTACCGTGTGCAGGTATGTGCGTGTAGGTGTATGTTTATGTTCTTGTGTGTGGTGTGTGGTGTGTGTGTGTGTGTGTGTGTGTGTATGTGTGGTGTGTGTGTGTGTGTGCGTCCGTGCGAGCGTGCGTGTGTGCGTACGTGCGAGCGCGCTGTATGTGTCTTAGAGAGAGAGAGGAGAGAGGAGAGATTGTTGAGAGAGAGAGAGAGAGAGAAGAAGAAGAGGGAGAGAGGAAGGATCAGTTACACCACAACAAAATCTTGTTCGACCTTCCATCATTCCCAACAAACAGTTATTTTGTTTTTTGAAAGAAGGAAACAGAAGGCCCCGAGTTTCCCAGAAATCGTCTTCTATCAGCCAGAATCCTCACTTCCTTTCTCGCCATTCCCCGAACACCTCCCTCCTTCCCCCACTTAACGCCCCCTTCCATTTCCGTGTCCATTAGCGCCCCCCCCTGCAGGACCTGTAACACCCACAGCCCGCTGTTGTCTGTCGGGAGTTATAGGCAGGAGTCCGGTAACTCATCCTGTCCCTGCAAAGAGCCATCATTTCTAGCATTAAGTCAGTCAAGCAGTCATAGAGGAGAATGAGGCTAATTTGAGGACTGAACCTTACACCCTCGGCGGCTCTCGGCCCACAGGGACATAGTAAGATATGGAGCAAGGCCGGCAAGGACAGACCAAGATGGTGTTTCTTCGACCACCAGCCTATAATATGTGTCGCTGTCGCGTCCTCCTTGAGCCCCCCCCCCCCCCCCCCCCCACCCCCCCATCCCCACCCCCCCCCCCCTTTCCCCTCCGCCACCCCCCCCCATTACCCCCACCCTCCCCCCCAGCTCCCCCCCCCCACCCCCCCCCATCCCCCCACCCCCCCACCCCTGTTCCTGGCAACAAGCTGCCGCCAGTTCCCTCCCTCCCTCAGCCCCTCTCCCTCTCAAATGGCTTCCGACCTCGCCACCTCCCCGCTGTTCTCCCTTCTCCCCCTCTTCTCTCTCCTCCTCCCCTGCTCCCCTGTCTGCCTGTTTCCCGTCCCGCTCCTCAGTCCCCCCACCCCCAGCTCCCCTCCACCCCCTCCCTCCTCCATCCCTCTCTCCTCTGCCACTCCTTCCCATCGGCCCTCTCCCTCCCCCCCCTCCTCCTCCGTAAACAACCTCTCCCCTCCCCCTCTCTCTCCCCCCCCACCAGAGGCTCCACTGGCTGTTCCTGTGACACTCAGAGGGTGGATTACCCAACCATTCCATCCCCGCGTGCAGAAAAACCACACGATCTCAACCCTTTCAGTGAACTTATCCTGCCTTGATTCGTCTTTCCCCCCCAACTGTAACCCCCCTCTCCTGATTCTCCCCCCCCCCCCCCCCAACCACCACCACCCCGCTCCCCTGTGTCCCTCGACACTCACACCAGACCACTTACACTTCACCCCATCACACCCACCGACACACACACACCCACAAGTCGCCAGTATTCTCATCTTTCCCCCACCAGACCTAGACTTTGTGCGGTCCACCCAGCTTGAGGATCATCTTCCTCCCCCTGGTTTCGCCCCACCCCAGTGGTTTTTCGCCCCCCCCCCTCCCCCCACCCCCCCCCCCCCCCCCCCCCACAACCCCACCACAGCATACCCCCCCCCTCCCTCGCCCCCCCCCACCACACCCCCCACACCCACACACCCCCCACCCCCACCCCCCACCCACCCCCCACCCCCGCCCACCCCCCCTCCCACTCCCCTCCACCTCCTCAATCCCCCCCTCTCCCCTCCCTCTCCCTCCCCCTCTCGCCCCCACTGATCCCGCCCCGCTCTCCTGCTCTCCCTCCCCTCACTCTCCCTCCATCACTCCCCCCTCTCCGTCTCGCTCCTCCTCCCTCTCCCCCCCCTCTCTCCCCTCTCCCCCACTACACCCCCCCCCCACCCCCACCCCCCCC
>JADBJO010002112.1:70000-72500 GCA_016801955.1 Conus betulinus
GCATTGTGTGTGTGTGTGTGTGTGTGTGTGTGTGTGTGTGTGTGTGTGTGTGTGAGAGAGAGAGAGAGAGAGAGAGAGAGAGAGAGAGAGAGAGAGAGAGAGAGAGAGAGAGAGAAGGGAGGACGGATACATATATACCATGACATACGAAGTAATATAACCATGAAACAGCATCAATAAGCATACCCACCCCCCCCCCCCCCCAAAAAAAAAAAAAAAAAAAAAAAAAAATCAGGATAACAAACACACAAACAAAGAAAGCCACCCAAACAGACCAAACCCCAAACAACGTCAAGCAGGCCGCGGCTGACTGACGCTGTCTTCACAGGACTGGATGTGAATTTCTCACTCCTCGTGCTTCAGACCCTTTGGGACAGGGCTTGGTGTAACAATAATCTCTTTTTGATTATCTCCCCTGACAGTCCCTATTTCCTCCAGGCATTGGAGAAGGCTGAAGCGCTTATATTTCGCAGTCGACAAGCCTGCTCCCTCTTTGTCTCTCCCCTCCCCCCTCCTCCTCTGCCTCCGCGTCCTCTCCTCTCCTTCCACCCCCAGGCCCCCCGACACGCTTCTAACCCCCCCTCTCTCACCTACACCCCACATTTCTCTCTTTTCTTCTGTTATGTATGTTCGAGATGTTGTGTGTGTGTGTGTGTGTGTGTGTGTGTGTGTGTGTGTGTGTGTGTGGCAGGGAGGGAGGGAGAAGAGGGGTGATAATGACAGAGAGAGGGTGGATGCGGACAGGGTATGAAGAAAGAAGAGACAGTAGAGGTTAGGAGGAAGGAAGGAGGAAGATGTGCGAGAGGTCGCATGAACGCGCGCGTGCGTGTGTATAACAGAGAGAGAGAGAGAGAGAGAGAGAGAGAGAGAGAGAGAGAGAGAGAGAGAGGTAACGCCTGTGTGTGTGTGTGTGTGTGTGTGTGTGTGTGTGTGTGTGCGCGCGCACACGCGCGCGAGTATGTGTGTGTGCGCGCGCGTGCAAAAGTGCGCATCCGCGCGCCTGCGTGTGTTCTGTTGTTGTTGTTGTTGTTGTTGGTGGTGGTGTGGGTGGTGGTGTTGATAGTAGTGGTGGTGATGTGTATGTGTGTGTGTGCCCTCGCGCGCTCGCGCGTATGCTTGCGTGTACGAGCGCGTGTGGTCCCTCATGTGCGTGCCACTCTGTCTCTGTTCTCTCCTGTTGCGTAGCTGTGTTCGGAAACAGTGGTCAAAGTACCAAGTGACTAACTGCTGGTGCCGCAGTCCGGGCCATCGATGGAGCGAATGGCTCTCTGCTGCTGTACCCTCCGCAAGTCCACTGCTCATCCCAGTCCGCAATCTCCATCGTGCGACTTTCCATTTTACTAAGTGGTTTTGTGTAGCGTCTGCTATAGCTTTCAGAAAGCCCCCCTCCCCCTCCGTCTCTCTCTCTCTCTCTCTCTCTCTCTCTCTCCTCTCTCTCTCTCTCTCTCTGTCTCTCTCTCTCTCTCTCTCTCTCTCTCTCTCTCTCTCTCTCTCTCTCTCTCTCTCTCTCTCTCTCTCTGCCAGGTAGTAGTTCTCATTTCTCTTGTTGTTATACATTGCATTTATGTCATAAATTCACATTGCTTTAGAAATATGTATACTAAGTTTCGCCCGGGAATATCAGATCTGAACTATTACAGATATAGATGCAAATCAGAAAATATCGGCATGTTACAATGTCCGTGTTATTTAGCCTCTCAAGAAGATGAAAACCCATCTTTTGTTCTGCTGCCTAATTAATAACGACTTACGACACAAACAAATTATCAGATTTCAATTAGTAATCTTACAGACTGCGAACATTGTCCATTCTCAATGCCACGAATCCATCATCAATAGCGAGTCTGGCTAAGTTTAGTTTCTAGGCCTTCAAACTGCGCAGCAGCATGTTGGATCAGGTGCCACTGTGGATGAGTTCATTGTCTGAAATGTCACGTATTTTTAACGGGCCGCTGTGCCTGTTTTTTTTTTTTTTTTTTTTTTTTTTTCATGCGACGATTTCCCTTTTCTTGCGAAAATCATTTGATTGTGTGTTCGTGTGCCTGCTTCGTGCATGTGGTTGCACGTGAGCGGTAGCTCACGTGTTACTTTCCTGTTTTGTTGAGGGAGAGAATCGATCGATCGATCGATCGATCGATAGATAGATAGATAGATAGATAGATAGTAAACTCACTCAATGGTATGAACACAATGTCTGAACAATACACCATCTAAACTCTCTCTCTCTCTCTCTCTCTCTCTCTCTCTCTCTCTCTCTCTCTCTCTGGCACGAGCGCGCTCGCGAGGACGCATCTTTTTCTCAAAATGTTTGCCGGCTTCTTTCTTGAGTGATGGGACATTTTTTTTTTTTTTTTATCACTCAGATTAAGCTCCGTCTTTGTTCATCTTATTCATCATCATCAAAGTAAGGAAAGCAGTTCTTTTTATTTATTTATTTTTCCTTTTTAGAGTCTTCGTCATGTTTTATAAATCAGGAAAGAAAATAAGGAAAGCAGTTCAT
>JADBJO010002112.1:77500-82500 GCA_016801955.1 Conus betulinus
CTGTGTAAAGTACAAAACCGAACACTGTATCATTGGTTCATGCTAGAACCATGCCATCCATACCCATCAAACCGTGACGATAGCGGCTGAAGTTTACTCCCACCCACCCCCTGCTTTTGAAGAAACACCTGGGAAGAGAAAGGGCTATTTCGCTGTGGAGGCGCGCTGCCTCAGTATCAGAGAACTCCCGGAGATGTTTTCCGTGTCTGCTTTAAGACACAATCACAGCGTACTTGGATCTGACAATGGTTACAGTTGCGGCAATTAACATCCCAAAGGGGTGACAGACACTTCGTCCTCCAGAGTCGGTTGCAAAATATCACCGGGTGACATTTTGTACCACAACAGAGGGCTCGTCTGCGTTCGCCTGTCAGGTTGGACAGACGCTATCAAGATCTGAACAAAGAAGGAGAAGGAAAGCGGACAGAGTAATCGTTCTTTTCTCTCTACCACTGTTCACAGCCATCAAGAGACTGGATTGTACAGTTCGGGACAGACAGACCGCCCATCCTGGTGGGCCTGAATCAAACGGTCATTCCTTTTGTCAGGGCAGTTTTTGTCTCTCCGGTCTCTAGTTTCCTCACTCACAAAACTCATTCATTGACGTCCCCCCCCCCCCCCCCCCCCCCCCCCCCCCCGCCCCCCCCCCCTCCCACCCCCCACCATTATAATTCTAGGTCGAATGGGAGAATGGAATGCGTGCATTTAGAATCTTACGATCTTGCTAGTTGTTGGAACATTTGCTGTGTGACATTCTCTTACAATTTCCACCGATTTTTTTTTATTTTATTTGTCATTCAAATGGATATTTCACCATTCTTTTCGATATCTGGAACGTTGTCAAAGAGCCTTGACACTCTGTCCGTTCATTTCTAACCATCTTTCTGTGTGTGTTTCTGCAGTGGACAGTGAATTTTCCCGTTACCCAAACCTCGGTCTTGAAACCCGTATCAGCAGTCTTTGTTTGTTTTTTTCCTTCATCTTTATAAAGTGAACTCCTGATATAGTAAACGCCGGAAAAAGTAAACAATTGCTTATAGTAAACGTTTTTCTTGCTCTCGGTCCCAAGCCTTCTTAGTCTCTGTTAACTTTAGCCGGATATAGTAAACATCGGAAATGATTAACATCCTTTGTAGTAAACTCATTTTCAAGTTCCTGAAGCTTCCCACCGCCGGCTATAGTAAACTTTTTATGAGAGTTACTTCCCTTTGACATGCTGTTCTAGTGAACTCCACAAATAGTAAACGCCGGTGATAGTAAACAACTGCTTACAGTAAATGTTTTTCTTGGTCCTGGTCCAAAGTTTTCCCTTTAACAAAACAATGGCGCACAAACGTGTGACTCCGTCACTGAAAAGAAAAACAGATTTAATCAAACAAATTGAAGAAAACAACAAGAGGCAAAGCGAGTTAGCCCTTGAGTTTGGAATTTCTAAAGCAACAGTTTGTGTGACTGTGAAAAAATAAATAGGGAAAGTTTGAAGGAAAAATTTTACACGGGGGGCTGCTGCATTTCAAAACGCAAACATGACAGACGTGCAACGCAGCCCGAGATTGAGAATGCCCTTTTGGACTGGTAAAAAAAAAAAAAAAAAAAAAAAAAAAAAAAAAAAAAAAAAAAAGGGCGAAAATCATGCCTGTCTCCGGCGCTATTTTGAAATCAAAAGCCGAACAGTTTGCCAAAGATCTGGGCTTGACAGAGTGGTGCTGTTCTGAAGGTTGGATCAGGCGCTTCGACATACGCCATAACATTTCATACAGAAAAGTAAGTGGAGAAAGGAACAGTGTAGATGAATCGATCACAGATCATCGGGTTACTGATGTCCTGTTGCCCACTCTCAAAAACTATGAGAAATAATAATAATAATAATAATAATAACGTACATTTATAGAGCGCCCTTTCTCACTAGAGCTCACAGCGCTTTACAATAATCAACTATAAACATGTAACACTCATTTACACAACGGGCTGCCTACCTGGGTAGTGCCGACTGAAGAGCTGCCAGCTGGCGCTTCATTCGGTCGTTTCCCGTGTCATCCAGTCAGTATCGTTCAATATCGATCACTCATTTTCCTTACTTCCTTCCTTCATTCTTTCCATTTCTCATTTAGGGTGCATGCTATGTGTAACGTGTCATCCATACCAACGGCCAAACTGGCCTACTCTTCCGAATGTTGGTGATGGGATTTTACGTGTGTGCAAGATGTTATGCGTGCGTTCACACACGGAAATCTCGGTTTATAGTCTCATTCGAAGGACTGTATGGGAAATGGAGTCAGAACCAATGTTAACTCCGAGGGAAAAATCCCCCTGTACCGAAACGCCCCGGCGGAGGTTCGAACCCGCAACCCCAAGATTGCGAGTCAGGCGCTCTACCAACTGAGCTATTCCGGCTCCCTAAAGAAGAAAGAAGATATCTTCCACATGGATGAAAGTGGATTATTCTGGCGCATGCTGCCAAATCGCACACTTGCGTTTAGAAGAACAAGAAGTGTACACGTGTGTGTCATTCACTTATTGTGTGTGTCACCGTCTCTCTCTCTCTCTCTCTCTCTCTCTCTCTCTCTCTCTCTCTCTCTCTCTCTCTCTCTCTCTCTGTCTCTCTCTCTGTGTCTCTCTCTCTCTGTCTCTCTTTCTCTCTCTCTCTCTATATCTATCTATCTATTTATCTATATATCTCTCACTCTGTCATCATTCCATTTTTGTACTAGTTATGTGTGAACTTTTTATTTGCATTGTATGGGGTCTGCACTGTGTGTGCGTCTCGGTGTTTTTAGCCATTGTGTGTCTTTTTCAGTGTATGTCAGTCTGCATGTGCACATTATTATGTGAGTATGTAAGTGTGTATATCCATCTGTTTGCAAACTTGTGAGGTGTGTGTGTGTGTGTGTGTGTGTGTGTGTGTGTGTGTGTGTGTGTGTGTGAGTGTGTGTGTGTGTGTGTGTGTGTGTGTGTGTGTGTGTGTGTGTGTGTGTGTGTGTGTGTGTACGCGCGCATGCGTATGTGTGTGTGTGTGTGTGTGTGTGTGTGTGTGTGTGTGTGTGTGTGTGTGTGTGTGTGTTTGATGTGCTTTTTTTTTCTTTCTTTATTTCTAAGGACAGCCATTTTCATCTATCTGAACGGAAGCGCGCACCATCCGCAAGTATATGACAGACGGGCACTCAGTTTAGAGGCCAATCATTCGGAAATTAAATCTTAATACGGCTTATCCTCACAGGAGACAGGTGTCGTCTTATTGTTACCGTTTATAGTCACTCTGTTGTCTCCTTTAACATTTTCTGTTCATAAATCAGTTTTTTTTTTAATGTCTCCTCCTCTCAAAAGGTACAGTATGGGTACCCGCATGATGAGATAAACAGTTACACTCAACCAGTGATCTCCATATTTACTGAGTTTGGTACATTGTACTGATGAGGGTAGATTATTTATTTACTCGAAAAAAAAAAAAATCAGGAGAACATGCATTAAGTTGAATTCATGTGAAACATTGTGGGATCTCATCTGCTTATTTCTTGCACTGACAAGCAGCAGCAAGTGTATCGTGACAATAATGGCACTCCTATGATATTACTGACTAGCGAAGTGCAGGGAAGAGAACCAGAACTTCTACATTCTCTTTGTTGGCCTGATAAAAGCTTTTGATACTGTCAGTTGTGAGAGTTTGTGGGTTGTTAGGCCTACTGTCTAAACTCATTTGTCCACCGACGTTTTATCAGGATCATAATGATCCTTCATATGAAGTCTCACTTATCGGAAAATGACGTGTCTGACCCCTTCTCAGTGTACAATGGAGTGAAACAAGGATGTGCCCTGGCACTGACTTTGTTTAGCATTATGTTCACCAGAATGTAATGGTTCTCTTTACTCTACTGTACCAATGCACCCCACTTCATGTCTGGGAAGCGCTCACTGTCACAGGTCAATGTGCCAGGTTAATGGCTGTCCAAACGGGAAGCGTTTGCAGGAACTGGACCGGATTTTTCCACTGCCATCGCAATAAGGATCATGCCAGTGGGTGTAGTGACATGTCAGTGTTTCAGTGATTCACTGTATCTATAAATGAAACCAATTTACAATCTAAAAGAGAAAAAAAAAATGTTCCCTCTTTTCAGTTAAAGTGTAGTAAGTTATAACAACAACAACAACCAAAAAGTTCTTTTTAACGATAATCGGTTATAGTAAACTCATCCCTCAAAAGTTTATCAAGCGGCAGTCGGTTATAGTAAACTCAGGCTCCAAAAGTTTATTATAAACGACAATCGGTTATAGTAAACACAACCACAAGCAGTTTATTATAAACGATGTCACCTATAGTAAACCTCCGGTTATAGTAAACGGGTCAGTGGGTCCCATGGGGGGGTTACTATATCCGGAGTTCACTTTAGTGAGATCTTATTTCAGTTCTGTCAACGAACATTTAGCATCTCCGGTCATCGATCCATAACACACACACACACACACACACACACACACACACACACACACACACACACACACACACACACACACACACACACACACAACATAGACAGACAGACAGACAGACACATACACGGACGAGAGAGAGAGAGAGAGAGAGAGAGAGAGAGAGAGAGAGAGAGAGAGAGAGAGAGAGAGGTAAGCAAGCAAACTGACGTCAACTACCCAAGGTAAGTCTGGATATTTCCTGCTTTTTTTGTCGATCCATTAATTTGAACAGAGAGGCACAAGCTCAGAAGAAAACGGATCACTCACTGGGAAATTGTTGGGAACTTAGCTGTACTCCTGATTCTTCAAGTTTGGTTTTGCCCTGCACTGTATATATATATATATATATATATATATATATATATATATATATATATATATATATATATATATATATTGATCTTTGTATCGAGTGACAGGGGGAGGTTGATGCTCTGGCATTGAACTGCATTGTTTGGTACTGTATGACAAGGGGGAAGGGAGCGGTTGTTGGGGATTTTGTACGTAAGCCCTGGTCATACATGTATGGTACT
>JADBJO010002112.1:87500-92500 GCA_016801955.1 Conus betulinus
CACGCACGCACGCACGCACGTACGCCGCACACACATACACACGCACGTACGCACGCACACACACACACACACACACACACGCACGCACGCGCACGCATGCACACACACACACACACACACACACACACACACACGCACACGTACACGCACAAAGCAAACAGAAGCAGCAGTAGCCGCAGCCACCGTCCAAACCAGAAATGTTTCAAGTGTTGTTCTCTGCTTGCTGAACTGAAACATGGGGTCATTTTCTCTGTCGACTTCATCCCCCACCTCCTCCTCCTCCTCTCCCCTTCCCCTGACCGCCAGTACCCGAGTCCTTTCTCTGCTCCCCCTCACACACCTTACTCACCTTTCCTCCGATTTATCCCTGTCGCACACCGAGTAGTTGATTGATCGCTGAATCAATACATTCCGGTCAGCTAAGAGAGAGAGAGAGAGAGAGAGAGAGAGAGAGAGAGAGAGAATCTCATCTCACACACACACACACACACACACACACACACACACACACACAAAGAGAGGTGGGATGGAGGTGGGGTTTTGGGGTTGGGATGGTGATGGTGGTGCGACAGGCTATTACGCAATGCTCTTCTCTCTCCCCTCAGCCCCTGATCATATTTCCCTCCTACTCTGCTGGAATAAAGTTGATGCGATGACGGAGAAAGCCGACTGGTCAGTGATGTATGTAAGGGCGGTTTAGCCAACATCACGTTGTTGTCACTGAGCTAGCGGAGTGTGAACGTGGCGCGAAGAATTCCTACCAATCAGAGAACGTCTGTGTTAGCAGTGAAGTTAACAAACAGACAGCAAAGGCATTTAATCAGAACTTGTTTCCCCTCTGACCTCTGACCTTTACAGACATCACTGACGCAACTGACAAAAAGATGAAGCGGATGATCAGATGAAGAGATGCTGGGCCAGAGACTGGCTTTGTGCAGGCTTTCTGTTTCTTTTTTTCATCCCCATCCGTCTTTTAATTAACCCTGCCAAGGGAGGCTATGCTTACACCCGTCTCTGTTGGTTCTTACGTTTGTCAGCTGAATTACACCGAAACCTCGTAACTGATTTTATTCAAAATGAAAAAAAAAAAGATGAGAATAGGCAGAGCTGCCAATCATCCCGCTTTCGACGGAATTTATCATGCTCAAGCACACATCATTCCGCTATTCCGCTTGACGTGAAAAAAAGTTCGATGTTTTCACAGAGTTTGCACATCTGCCGTTTGTGTCGTCAAAGGCCTGTTTGGAAACTTACTTGCGGTTCCGGTTCTTCTGTCGCCATCATGTCAAAACGACCTGCTGGACCGTAGAAACCCTGAAGCAGAAAAGAAGAAAAAGAAGTATTAGAGAAGTGCAGATTCAGGTTGCTTTCTACTGTCACGATGGGAGTGTGCTGCTGATCCCAGTCACAATTTCGGCCGGTGAAAGTGTTCAGCCGTATCAGGAAGAACCTCACAGATTTTCATCCCTCCTTGGATCAAGACACAACAGAGGCATTAATGATTCTGAAGTGCAAAGAAGAGGCAAGTCATAAGATAGAAGTTTAGTGATAGCGTGCTTGAAAACTGTAAAAGAGCAACAATGTATTGGCTGAAACAGTGATGCCATGAAAGGACTTGACAACAGGAAAGAAAACAAAGTGTCTGGAATGTCATTGTTTTGCTTTGGGTGCGATAGCGTATGTATTCACGTCAACTGGGAGCCGGAATAGCTCAGTTGGTAGAGCGCCTGAACTCGCAATCTTGGTGATCCTGGGGTTGCGGGTTCGAACCTCTGCCGGGGCGTTTCGGTACAGGGGGATTTTTTCCCTCGGAGTTAACATTGGTTCTGACTCCATTTCCCATACAGTCCTTCGAATGAGACTATAAACCGAGGTTTCCGTGTGTGAACGCACGCATAACATCTTGCACACACGTAAAATCCCATCACCAACATTCGGAAGAGTAGGCCAGTTGGCCGTTGGTATGGATGACACGTTACACATAGCATGCACCCTGCGTGAGAAATGGAAAGAATGAAGGAAGTAAGGAAAATGAGTGATCGATATTGAACGATACTGACTGGATGACACGGGAAACGACTGAATGAAGCGCCAGCTGGCAGTTCTTCAGTCGGCACTACCCAGGTAGGCAGCCCGTTGTGTAAACGAGTGTGTTGATTGTAAAGCTCTTAGAGCTTGGCGTCTAGCCGAGAACAGGCGCTATATAAGTATTCATTACCATTATCATCATCAACTGTCAGAAATTCCTCTTAGTTTTCAAAATTGTTCCTCTCAAATCTCTTCAGAGGTTGGCAGCTCTGAATATGGAATATAAAATTGGGAAGAAATAGGACTGTGGCCCATGGATTAGACCAGTCAATTCTGGTATAGAATCGGATCAAAAGAGCGATCCAGGACTTATCTTTTTCACTTTCTGCTGCGAGATAGGACTTTTTGTCCCCTTTGGCATATATTTTCGAACATCTTTTTTCAGAAATAAACCGTGCACCTGAGCTACAAAAAAATGTGTTGCATGTATTGATACTTATAATAAACTAGAAGGATTTGGCGAGGATCCTGATTACAATCGTGTGAGCAAAACATCATTTATAAAGGAAGAGGGGATGGAGGGGGGAAGGGTGTGCTGTTCAGTCACTGCGCATTGGGGCAGAAAGGTGCACGACGGTCAAAATGGCACCGATACAACGAAGACTCAGTCAGATGAAACAGTCTTGATGTGTCGGTGATCATTTGGGAGACATCTCAAGAGATACACAGTGAACTGGGGTGGGATTTGACTGAGGATGAGACAACTCGACCTTAGTGGAAGTCTGCGTTCTCCTGAGTGCCCCTATGAATGTTAACACTACCGTCCCCTCTTCTCCCCTCCGTTCCTCCCCCCCTCCTCCTGCCACCCTCCCTTCGTTCCGTCCTCCTCCCCTTTCCCCGTCCCCTTTTCTCCTTCCCCCCTTCCCCTGTTCCCTCTACTCCGTCTCCCTTCCGCCCGTCTCCCCTCCTCTTTTTCACACATAAGTACTCCCTCCCTTACCCTCCTTCCTTACATTCCCCCTCCCCCTTCCAACCCCACCCCCCCTCCGCCTTCCTACACCTTTGTCTTAGATGCGCTCCAAACCCCTCGAAAAGAAAAAAAGGAGTGGGAAGGGGCTCTGAACCCGGAATCGAACCAGAAACCTTTAGATCGTTAGTCCGGTTCTCTCCTGAGCCTTTCCTGCCGAGGGAAAACACGGTGTTTTCAATCTGTATGAAAGCCAACGGGGATATGTGTTTGACTTGCTTGGAATCTGGACATGGCTTCCTGTTACCATGTGCCCGCACTGAAATGCTGCCAACGCCAGTTTCTAGCACAGAAGTAAATGGCTTTTGGTCTGTCCAGACTGCTACAGAGTTATCACGCCAAATTTGGAGGATATCAAAAGAACAGCAAGGACAGCAGGCTGCACGGACAGAACACACAGACGTATTCAAACAGACAGACTGAATGCGCTTCATACGTTAAACATGACACGGGCTATGTGTCTCACAATTTAGGGATATTTGGCGCGGCCATTAGCTGTCGAGAGAGCTCCCCGTTTTCCTTCCCTTCCTTCTCCTTCTTCGTCTTTAACCTTCCCACCCCCCCACCTCCTCACGACGAGAGTAGTTATTCTGATGGATTCTACTTTTCTTTCTTAGCAAACAAGATGACACTCTAAAAAAAAAAACTTTTCAAGTCTAGTCTAATTCCTTCTGAAAAAAAGAAGGAGAGGTAGAGGTATGCGTGGTTTCTCCAGTTGCCATCCTGAACGCGACTAGAGAGAAAAAAAAAATCGAACCTAAATGTTACCATGAAACTGAGCTGAAATTGACTTTGTTGTCATAGTCTAAAGCTGGTGTTGTATCCAGGTTTTTTTTCTTGTTTCTCCACAAGGGTGTTTTTCCACATGGGTGTTCACTTTATAGGGAAGTAGCAAATCCGTAATGTTGCCTGGTGCTGACTGGATAACATCATGACTGGACTGAAGACAGCATGGCCGACTTACCTCGCATGACTTAGAACAGAGAGCCATGGCGCCACCTGGTGAAGAGCATCCACCATGGCCGTCCTAACGTAGAGAGAAACCCCCCCCCTCCCCCTCCCCAGCACTCCTACGACCCTATTTTCTTTCTTCTCTCACTGCATGACGTCAGTTATTCCCCACATGTTTTATTGGGTCCGTGTCTATAGTTTTCAAACTAATACCCATCGTCGCTTTTTTTTTTTTTTTTTTCTTCAAACTTTTACCTTGTCATAAAATGTAACCCGCCACCCCTCCCTTTAGGAAGAAAATCAAGTGAGAACACGACTTTGCTTCAACTCAGTAGTGTTTTCATGTATATCTGTCTGCATCTCTGTCTTTAGTTCAAGGTCTTTTAACTCTAAATGATGCTCGTCGTGTTCGCATGAGAGAGAGAGAGAGAGAGAGAGAGAGAGAGAGAGAGAGAGAGAGAGAGAGACAGAGAGGGAGAGGGAGAGAGAGAGAGAGAGAGAGAGACAGACAGACAGACAGACAGACAGACAGACAGACAAACAGACAGGCAGAAGTGCAGTTACCTTCAAACAGAGCTACACCGAGGTTTTCGTTTCACAGTCTTCTACTTCTTAGTATTTATGAAGTGTACACTCTACAACCACTGGTGTGGCGATACATGTGTGCCTGAAACTGGAATTTGGAAACAGGAATGTTCTACTCTATGGTAGCCTCCCTCACTCGCCCTTCCTTTGTCTCTTGTCCTCTGTCTGTCGCCTTCCTCTTTGCCCTTTGTCTATAGGTAGTTGTGTGATGGACATTTTCGAATTTCTTGTGTGAAATGATTATGGCATTGTGTTGTAAACTTGCATTCTTTGCTTGTTTTTTTTTTTTCGAAATTGATGGACGGTTGATTTCAGAACTTTGTTGTAAACGTTTCTTAAAGAAAACAATATACCCCCCCCCCCCCCCCCCCCTTTTTCGCATACCCTACCCTCTGTCTGTCTCTCCCCT
>JADBJO010002112.1:97500-117500 GCA_016801955.1 Conus betulinus
TTGTGAATTTGACAACAATTCTAGATTGACGATGTATTGTATGTATATAGTCTTTATTTTTGTATGTGTGTGAGTGTTAAACGAAATAGCAAAACTGTTTTGATTAGTGCTGTAACTTTGCTTGAATTGCTGGATTCACTATAAATGAGAAACTCATGGGTCTATATTTTCGTTGGCTGTATTCTTATATGACCTGTCTTAGCTCTTTAAATAGTGACATATTTATTTTTATCCTATGTTTTCAGTGGGTTTAAATTGTCTGATCTGGGTAGAACTTGGTTTCAAAAACTTATCGCAATGTTTGTAGAGAATACCTTTTGTCAGTGTATCAAGCAGTAATTGGAACTCATTACAGTATAAAGAATGTTGTAATAGTGAAAACATGGCTGAAACATTAATTACAGACTTTATGGCCAATACCACTCTCTTCAAACAAGAGTTTAATGTTTTTATTGTTCTGCCAAGTTTTGTAATTCTGGGGAAAATGCAATTTCCGAGAAAATACCAACGTATATGTCACACACACACACACACACACACACACACACACACACACACACACACACACACACACACACATATATAAAGAAGCCAATTCAAACAGCGTCAGTGCATGTACTCACTCTATTTATGCGACGGCTGTTAAGATGCATGTGGGAAATGTCTACATCATAGAGTATTAATGCATGCAGTCGCATTTCAGTATTGTCACTCCCGTCATCAGTAAACTCTCTGTATTGTGGGGATGATGATGATGATGATGATGATGATGACGACGTCGACAGTAATCATTCACTTGTTTTTTGTCATTCAGACAGTCAGACAGTCATGTAACGTACAGGTACAAATTGTGGTGGTCATGGGGACAGTTGCCAAACATTTTCATTTTCTTCGTCATCTCTCCTCTGACATCGTTTTGGTAATGTCTCTACTGCCAAATAAACATGATTGTACAGGGATGATGATGATGAGGATGATGATGATGATGATTGTGATAATGATGATGATGATAAAAAAGAAGAGAAAGTAGAAGAGGAGAGGAGGAGGAGGAGGAGGAGGAGGAGGAGGAGAAGAAGAAGAAGAAGAAGAAGAAGAAGAAGAAGAAGAAGAGCAACAACAACGACAACAACAACAACAACAGCAACAGCAGCAGCAACAACAACAACAAAACAGCAACAGCAACAACAAAACAACAGCAAGAGCAGCAGCAACAGCAACAACATAGTAACATCATCATCATCCTCAGCAGCAGCAGCAGCAGCAGCAGCAGCAGCAGCAGCAGCAACATCAACAACAATAATATTAACAACAACAACAACAACAACAAGGAAGTGTGATAGAGATTACATACATTGTAAGCTGATGCCTCTCCCAGTTGATAGGATGTAAGTACCGTTGTAACGAAACATTTGAACTCCCCGAGTGGTTTAACTCCCAGGGAGTTAAATCATTCATATGTAAATTTTAACTCCCCGGGAGTTAATCTAGAATGACTCCCACCCTGCGCCAAAATAACTCCACTCAGTAAAACTTCAAATGTTCTTTTTTGTGGCATCAGTTATCCGATCAATGGAGCACCTAAGGTGGTGATTTTTCCCCCTTTTTGTCTTTTTTTTTTTCCCCTAAGGCCGAAATCCACCTCTTCATTTTTTTGTGCTTCACACTGTCCTCTTCATTTTTCCCAAAAAAAAAAACAAAAAGACAAAAGCATTTTCTACTACTAGCTTTTGTTTTTCTTTTTTTTTTTTCTCCTCCAACCAGTCCCAAGCACACCATGCATAGTCTGTGTATGCTTTCTCACAAATGGACATACTCTTGCTGATTTTAGTCTTTGGTGCTTGATACAAAGTGTCTGGTTTGTTAATGTTCTCATGTGTGCTGTACTGGCACTCTCACACTGATAATTTGCTGCTTATACAAAGAGAACAACACAAAAATGAAACAGAAGACTTAATACTTAACTGTTACCTTTTCTTTCAGATTTTCCCAAAGAGAGAGAGAGAGAGAGAGAGAGAGAGGAGAGGGGGGGGGGGGGGGGGGGGGGGGGGGGGGGGGGGGGGGGGGGGGGGACAAACAGACAGACAGACAGACAGACAGAAGCGGCATCATAGAGTTGTATTTTAACTTCAGTGTATTTGCATTTGTTTTCTTTTGTATACTAACACACATTTTCCCGATTAAGATCATCTGGTTTATTATGTTTTGATTATTGATATCGTTTCCACAGGTAGTTATCTTAACTCCGAACAGAATGTCAAAAAGATCTAAATTCATGCGGATACCTGTCTGACCATGAACATAACTTTCCATTTTCTTCCAAAATGCTTTCACAGGGGGGACATTTAAAAAAAAAAAAAATGTTCTGTGTAATCTACTTCAGTTCTGCAGATGGAACAATTACTATCCTCTACCAGTTTCATTTTATGTAGTAAAATATCTGTTGGGTATATATTATGAACAATTTTCCACTGCAGCTGTCTTAATCTGATTTCTTTCGTAGCAGCATGCACCATCAGCCATGAATCGAAGTTCAGATTTCTAAACAAAACCCATCAGCACGCGTCTTTAAGTCTTCAGTTGTCCTGATATGTTTTGGCTTTAAACAGTAAGCCCTGTAATCAAAGTAATTCTGTATCCCTTCTTGGCAAGGATTTTCACGTATCCATTTTTTTTTCCCAGGATGCAGGTATTGAGTTTATAAAAACATATATAAAAAAAAAAACATTTCCTCTGTTTTGTACTACCTTTTCCGGAATTTCTCCGGAACTCAGCATTCTATTTTCATTTTCTTTAATACTATCCTTTACTCTTTCAGTTCTTGCTCTTTTCCAGGAAGGAAAGAATAAAGTGCGACATTTATATCTTATAAGCGAATTGTTCCCACAACAGCTGTTTATGAAAGTTTTGTCGTGATACATTAGTTTGTTTGGTTAGTGTTTGTTATCTAGATGTGTGTACAACTTCTTGCCAAAATGGGTTATTGATCTGACAATGGGGATAGCATTCTCGAAGCACAGTTTATATCAAGGGCACCATGTGTCTTGTTAGTTTATCCAAATGCCATTTGGGGATATAGCTCCAGTTATCGTTTGTGGCTGTAAATAGTCTTCCTACCCACTCAGTAAAACTTCAAAATGTTCTAAAATCTTTTTTGTACAAGTCTCAACAAATTCTTGAAAACGTTAATGGGGGAGTCATTTTGTACATGTATCAGACTTAACTCCCACCACCTAACAGAATGACCAATGTGGTTTTCTTCAACGCCTACCTTACGCTGAAGAGATCAAGCTAAGTGAAAAAAAAACTCGATCATTTTCGTTGTCCTATTTGTTTGTGTCTTGCCTGAAGAAGACCTAAGAGGTCGAAACGCGTCATGTTTTGTCTTGTGACTTGTTTGTCCACGTTCTCTGGTGGTGGTACGCTAACATTTATTTAAGATTTGTTAATGTATTTAGGTATTAATTTATATAGCCTACGTATTTAATTTGTGACTTTTTAGAGAGAGAGAGAGAGAGAGAGGAGGGAGAGAGAGAGAGAGAGAGAGAGAGAGAGAGAGAGAGAGAGAGAGAGAGAGAGTAAGTACGAATGCGAACAGTTAGATGTGGTTTAGGCCATTAAGGCCCATCCCCAAAACCGGACTATGGAGAAATGGGATGGAAGGCTGCCTTGCCTACCCTTGGCTTCTTCTGTGTCTCACAGTGTTATCCCTGTTTACCCGGAAGGGGCACTTTGTGCGATACACAGCATGGATGCTGTGGTAGTAACGTGACAGGGAATAATGGGTTATAGTATTGAACCTCAGGACGACGACAATGTGGTTTCTTTTTGCCTCAGTTTTGAACGGGGATAGCGTTATGTTCTGCAGTGCTGAGTTCAGCATACTTTCTAAAGTTGCTGGGGGAGACTCCTAACAGGCATACGAACAGACTTGTGTAGGAAACAACAGATTATTTGAAGTAGCTGCTGGTTAGGGAGGAAACAAAAGTGAACTTCATAAGTCATAGATATCTCAAATGTAGAGTAGGTGTCTCTTAGCAGTGGGGTAAGACACCTGTCTGAAAAAGGCACGCCTTCAGACCCCCCCACCCATCCAAAAGCTGCGGTTCGAATCCCGGCAGAGCAAAAGAAAAAATGTGAAGAAAAAAATGTGAAAAAAAATGTGAAGAATAGTTAATTAGTTAGTTAGTCAAGTAGTTAGGTAGAAAGTAAGTAGTAGTTATTCAGTAGTTAGTAAGTTAATCGGTTAGCTAGCTATTTAATTAGCTATTTAATTACTTAGTTAGTGAAAATTTTTTTTCTTTTTGGGATTTTTTTGGCCTTCACCAGGACTAGTAGTAGTAAAGAGCGTCTTTCGTTCTGTGTCTAACTTTGCAACTGTCTTTAAACAAAAAGAAAAAAAAATGTATATGTACATACACATATAACAAAATAAAAAGAATGAATGAATAGAGTACAAAAAAAAAAAACAAAGAAGAGATGGAAATAGGAAGATAAAGAAAAATAAAAACGAAATGTAAGACAAGGAGGATGATGTGTACCATTAAGACGTATGAGAAGATGATTATAAATTCAGAATAATAGAACTAACTAACTAACTAACTAAGTAATCAACTAAATGTTTTCTCACTCACCCACCATGCAGACTTCGGGATTTTGTTTTTCCATTTTGTTTATCTCTCTTGCCTTTTTGTGGTCCTTTTCCTTCCCTTCTTCCTCCTTCTTCCTTCTTCTTTCTTTCTTTCTTTCTCCTTCCTTTTTTCTTCATCTTTCATTACTTGTGATAGTGTATAATTCTGATAACGTCTATGTTATCCTCAATGAAGTTTTAATAATTTCCAAAATCTTCATGGTATATCAAATATTCCTTCTTTTTTTTTCTCATCTATTTGTTTCTTTATATACTATTTCTCTTTATTTTTATTTATTTATTTATTATTTCTGTATTTAATAAGTTTATGTTGTTTAAAACGTTTATTTAGGTATTAATTTGCATACATACTCAATTTGTGACTTTTCAGAGAGAGAGAGAGAGAGAGAGAGAGAGAGAGAGAGAGAGAGAGAGAGAGAGAGAGAGAGAGAGAGAGAGAGAATATGAATGCCAATACTTTAATGTGGTTTACGCCATTAAGGCCCATTCACAAAACGGACTGTGGAGAAATGGATGGGGGAAGAGGGTAGGGGTGAGGGCTGGGGGAAATGGATGAGGGGAAGCACATATACGAAACTTATGTGGAAACAACGTTGTACAATTGGCCTTTACAAACGTTCATCGTGACATGGATCCCATGTCGTGGTATTAATTATATTTGTAACTAATCCTTGGACTGTCAATCACACATAGTAATAGTCCACTTCACAACTTTACAACACAACAGTCACGATGGGTCCTAGTGAGGATTTCCTTTCACAACATCTTTGCTTCAGGTAGAAGTGATGTGTTGAACTTCGCCACAAACATGGAGGAGATTGGAGCTAGTTCTTCCCTTTCCTCAGTAGTTGCCATTATTTATGTGTGAATGTTTTGTTGACAAGATTCTGTTCTATCTTCTTTTCATCTATCTATTTTTTCTTTTATTTTTATTATTTTCTTATTGTCTTTCTTTATTTTATCTTATTTTGTTTACTTAAAACCTACACAGACTTAACTTTATTAGCATTTCCCATACCCCCACATACAACTACCCACACATAACTACTATCATCACCATCACCACCATTAAAGTCGTTTATCAACACGCACACATACATATACACATATATACACACTACCACCATACCCCCACTACCCACTTCATACAGAAGTTGCAGCCACCCTCCATTTATTTTATTTCATTTTTTAATTTATATTTGTTTATATTTATATTTGTTTATATTTAAATTATCATTTTTTATTATTATTATTATTATTTTATTATCAATTTTTATTTTTTTTATTTCATTTTGTTTATTTAAAACCTACACAAACTTTATCAGCATTACCCACACACCCCACATACAACTACCCACAAATAACTACTGTCATCACCATCACCACCCATTAAAGTCGTTTATTTAGATTGATTGATTGATGAATTTTTTTTTCTAATTTTCTTCTCCACTAAGCATTACTACGAATCCACTTTTTTCACTACCGTCACTAATATATCATAGTATTCTACAAAGCAAGCTACAAATCCCATTGTTTCACACCCCCTCCCTCCTCCCACTCCCTCCCCCCCTCCCTATTTCCTCTCCCATGATCCTCTCGTTGGTGGCCCCGTTTCCGTCAGGCGGCCATTTTGAACTCGTGGAGACCATGAGTAGATAAGTGGCTTCTCGTTCTTCGTTGTCACTGTCCTAAATGTTATTTGTTTTCGCCTGAAGAAGACCCAAGAGGTCGAAATGCATTGTGTCTTGTCCTGTGCTATGTTTGTCTGTGTCCTTGGCGGTAACTAATCCCCTCTCTTTCTAAATTTCGCTTCATTTTCCGCCCTCAGTCACTCCTTTTTGAAACTTGAGTTCAGCTGGTAGAGTGGAGCTCTCCGAGATTTTGAATATTTAATTTTGCTGCACCCTAGAAACAGTGCCGTCCAAAACGAAATAGCTCATGACCTTTCTGGCGTGTCAAGGATGCTTGGTACCAAACTTGGTGTCGATCGGTTGAGAACTGTGGCCGTGCATAAGGAATACACACACACACACACACACACACACACACACACACACACACTACCTGAATTCAGATAGTTTCTATTTCCTCCTTAAATGGAGATGGAATGGAGACTGGCGACCCATGCAATTGAGTTTGTTTCATCCAGTCACAGATGTGTGTGCTTGCGCATATCGTTCGGCAGTCTCCCGTCTCTGTAGAACTCTCAGTCCTTGACCCCAGTAAGCCATGCAGCCACACACTTGCGGACGCATACTTTTGATGCACGCGAGCTTAGAGATGTCGTCATCGTCGTCGTCGGATGACGATCAATGATGACGTCATCTCTGTGCTGTGATCCGCCATTTCAACATGGCACTAAACCCTACGGTTTACTTAGAGCTCGACGAGTCGTGAACATTGGATTTGGTTGGACGTGTCTCTTAGATATTATTTCGCCATTTCTTCGATGTTTTATCCTTCAGACATTTCGTATGTGAAAACCGATCCCATTTTATGTGTATTTTTGCCTGTCCTGTAACATCTTGATGTGGAAGTAAGATTTGCAGATGTTCATGGCCTTTTGCAAGTTTTCTTCCTGTGTTATGTTGGGTAAGGTTTTTTTTTTTTTTTCTTGCTGTGCGTATAGAGAATACATTTGACACTCATCTGACGATGATCTTTTTCCTGGTTTCCATAAAGGCTTTAAGTTACAATTCATATTGTCTTCCAAAATGTTCTTTATCAAAAAGATTTTTTTTTCTCAAAGAAAAATCCAGTGTGTCTTTCGCATTAAACGAGAACAGAATTACGGCAAAAATCGTGATGGCGAGATGTACTCTTCGTTCCTTCGACGGAGATTTGGGTGCGTCAGTCGAAGTGTTTCCTGTTTGCGGTCACGGCTTTGGCGGGGAATGATTTTTGTACCCCCGTAACGGTCATTCTTCAAGGCAATCATTGTTCTGTTGGTAATATAAGAGGCAGCTGTTGCCATGACAACGAGGACTTAACACTGAAGACGGCACGATCAGCGGGGAGCGGTAAAGAGGTGGATAGAGAGGTGGGTTGGAGATGGCGAGGGATGGGAAGAAGGCGGGGAATATGGTGTGGGTAGTGAACTGATCTGAGAAGACTGTCTGTTGATATACTGAAATCAAAGGTCTTTGAATCGATTGGCTTCTTAATAACGCAGGCGCGGATGCGTGCGCCCACACTCGCCATCCCCCTCCCCACTCCCCCCCCATATGATACATGCTCGCTCGCTCTCTCTCTCTCTCTCTCTCTCTCTCTCTCTCTCTCTCTCTCTCACACACACACACACACACACACACACACACACACACACACACACACACACACTGTGTATGCATGTGTAGCGCGCGCGTGTGTGTGTGTGTGTGTGTGTGTGTGTGTGTGTGTGTGTGTGTGTGTGTGTGTTCATGCGTGTGTGTGCGTGCGTGCGCGCGCTTGCATGCATGTGTGTGTGTGTGTGTGTGTGCGTGTGTGTGTGTGCCCGTGTGTGTGTGTGTGTGTGTGTGTGTGTGACACCATATAGATTAACTGTCGCGTGCAGACACATTTCCTCGACAGCCAAACCAAAGACTCCCCATTATGACCGGCTGGTTATTAGCGAGAACTGTGCTGTTACCCAGAAAACAAGACTGGTCGTTATTGTCGCTCAACGTCCACTCTCCCTCTTTCTTTCCACGACTGCGTGTCATGAACGCCAGACAATTAGACTGCGCGTGAGTTTGGCAACTGGGCGCGTTTCTTTGCAGCATCCTGCGGCAAGGGAGGCGTTTCTTTATGATATTTTGCGGTGAAACGTTTTGTTGTTGTTGTTGTTGTTGTTGTTGTTTTTGGTGACATTTCGCGATGTCAGAAGTGTTTCTTTGTGACAACTTGTGGTGTGTGAAGCGTTTCTTTGTGACAACCTGTGATGTGTGAAGCGTTTCTTTTTGTGACAACTTGTGGTGTGTGAAGCGTTTCTTTGTGGCAACTTGTGGTGTGTGAAGCGTTTCTTTGTGACAACTTGTGGTGTGTGAAGCGTTTCTTCGCAACAACCTGTGGTGTTGAAAGCGTTTCTTTTCGACATGTTGCGGTATAGAAACGTTTCTTTGTGACATTTTGCGGCAAGGGAAGCGTTTCGTTGTGACATTGAGGCGAAGGAAACGTTTCTTTGTGACATCTTGCGGTATGGAAGCGTTTTTTTTTTGTGACATCTTGTGGCAATGGAAGCGTTTTTTGTGACATCTTGTGGCAATGGAAGCGTTTTTTTGCGACATCTTGTGGCAATGGAAGCTTTTTTGTTTGTGACGATTTGTGGCAAGGAAAGCATTTCTTTAAGACATCTTGCGGTGAGGAAAGCGTATCTTGGTGACATTTTGCGGCAAAGGAAGCGTTTCATTGTGATATTTTTCGGCAAGGGAAGCATCTCTTTATGGCATCTTGCAGTGAGGAAAGCGCGTTCTTTATGAATTCTTGCGGCAAAGGGAACGTTTCTTTATGACGTTTTGTGGCGAAGGAAGCGTTTCTTTTTGACAGCTTGTGTCAAGGGAAGCGTTTGGTTGCTATTCCTGGCGGCAAGGGAGGTTAGATATTGTCCAAGACACGGTCAGCTTATCTTGAGACTGGCTAACATGCTGGACGAAGATGGCGGCACAGTGAATCAGATTCTAATTGATGAGCTCAGGATGATTAGGATGGAATAATCCGAATCTCGCAGCTGATCATGGTGTGAACCAGCTATGTGGATCTATCTGTCGCTCTCATTACCACGCCTCTCATGCCAAAGTCATCTTTTTTTCATCGAATCCGGATCCAGATTCAGAAACCAGATTGGTTTGAAAACGCCGACCAAATTAGCGTCCACTCAGTACCGTCTGTCATTTTTCTGTGGATAGTCTCGTCATCGTCGCCTCGCGGCAAGACATCTAGCGGCCAACCCTAGGATAAGAAACGCGGTCCTGCTGTCTTTCTCTTCTTATTGTCGCGGTAACAAGACCCCGTCTCTCCTCGGATCACGCAGATGTTACGTCATACGCCCCCTAATGACGCGTTGATGAGACGATAATGATCATGTTTTACTTCGCTACACACGAATGATTTTCTTGTTATTTTTCTTTTGAAAGGCAAGATGAAGCAAGTCAGGCTTTGTTTTCATGCACACACCTGGGGCACTGAAAGAAGAAAAACACGAGCGACAAATGTAAGCACAGCATTAATGAAAAAAGGTATTACACACGTTGGGGTGGAAAGACCAACACAGCAGAAACAGAGAGGGAGGAACAAGGAATAGGATGAAAGAGAGAAGGGAATGGAACTGTGTTCCATGAAGCCGGGGCGGGGGGGGGGGGGGGGGGGGGGGGGGGGGGGGGGTTTCGGGGGGGAAATGGATGGAACGAAAACAGAGCACATGAAAAGAGAAAAGAGTCAACAAAACACAGACCATATGAACAAAAGAGGCTTATCTTTGCTAGAGGAAGGTTTGTTTTTACTAAATGAAGTTGACGTACATGTATGTAATCTTCTAGCTTTAGCAGAAGATTTTTTTTTTTTTTTTTTTTTTGCTGTTTCATAAAAAAAGGAGAAAATTTCAGCGCGCGCGTATGAAGCGATAGTGAATTTGGACGGAAATTGTAGTGCAGGGGTTGGACATCAACTGTAGTACTGAGTTAACATTTGGTTTTGGACTATGCCTGGATGTTCAATAGACTGTGATCAATATTAATTCATTCTGCCTCTTTTTGATGGCCTAGCGACTACTGGCCACAGGGCAAACAGCCGTCACCGTGAACTGTCATTCTGCCTCTTTTTGATGGCCTAGCGACTACTGGCCACAGGCAAACAGCCGTCACCGTGAACTGTCATGACAATAAAATGAGCGGTCACACAAAAACAGTAGTATTGAGAAGCATCTACAGACAGCATTCATGTATGTCGTCTGCATAAGATTTTATCTCTGAACAATATTCGGGACGCCCGAAAGAAATACACGCTGCGCTATTCACTGCTTGAAGACCTTGAAGCCTTCACAGAGTTTCAACCGAAGATAATGGACACAGCGGCAGAGACTTCAGGGATATAAGCCGATGGAAGTCAAAGCCATGGATCGCAAAGCACTATCTTCTAGGTGTGTGACAGTCGGGGCAGCTTAAAACCGCACGAGACGACTGAGGGGGAGAGAGACAGTGCTGTCAACAGGATCAGTCAACAAGTAAAGACTGCACTGGAAAGCTGAATCGATCGACAGTGTACTGACATGAACAAAAAGACAACGTTGGCACAAAGAAAGCAAATTCTGTTTTAAAAAAAAAACCGCTATCATTTAGGACAAAGAAGGCATTTTTTTCATTCAGGAATAAAAACACCACTAACTGTTCGTCTGAAGTTTGCTCTGAACTCTACCACAAACACATAAAAAGGGAGCTCCAGGTATACTCAATGACTGCATTCATCAAAGAAGATGAGTTTCACTTCGTGAAAAGTATTAATACAAGTGACTTGTTTCTTGTGGTAAGGCTGCAGTTATTGCCAACATCCCTGCAAAACTGTCAAAAAACATGGCGGAGAGGCAGTAACTGATATCCTAGCTGCCATCTGCAAACCAAATCTGGCACATCAACGAGTGGTCCACGCCACGGTCTTAGCAACCCGAAGGATGTCTGCAACACTACCAGAACTGCTGTACTCTCAGCTTGATCAGATGTGCCAGCAAAACAATATTCAACATCATTCTCGATAGATGAGAGTCGTAAGCAGATGCCATTACCTCTGGAGAACGGACTGGATTTCACCAAGGCAGAACTTCCATCGAATACATTTTTAACCTGCGCGCCCTTGACAAAAAAAAAAAAAAAAAAAAAAAGCAAGCAGACGAGGCTCTACCACGTCTGCACAGACTTCAAGAAAGCAGCCGACAGAGTCTGGCCAGAGTCGCCATGGACCACAATAAAGAAATTTAACTTTGGTCAAAAGCTGATCAACGCCATCCAGCAACTGTACTCTAAAGCGACCAATGCGATACTGACACAAAGCGCTATTGGAGAATAGTTCCCTACTAAGTTCAATTTCGTCAAGGCTGTCTTCTATCTCTCACGCTTTTCGAAATATTGTTTGAACGCATCACGATTGGTGCACTGGAAGATATCGTCTCAGCACTGTCAGCATTGGAAGAACTACCCCGAACTTTCGTTTTGTTGACAACGTCGATTGCATGGAAAGGCGTTAACAACAAAAAAAAAAAAAAAAAAAAAAAAAAAAAAAAAACGTTGTGAAGCTTGATACAAGACTGGATTAAACATCAGGAGAGATTACATGGGAACAAGTGTTGAGAAGGTCATGCTGATGGACAGCCAGACCACAACCTTCACTGCTGATATAACTGTCCAAAGTCAGAATCAAGGGAAAAAATCAACAATTCCCTCCTCTGGAAATCAGGCGTGTTTTGATACGATTTCCTACATTGCCCAGCGCGGTTAGATTCTCTCTCTCTCTCTCTCTCTCTCTCTCTCTCTGTTCAAACTTTGTTTACTAGTGTCCTCACAAAAGTCTCACGACGTGCCAAATTTTTCACTATTCCTGTCTAACGCATTTAAGTTTAGGGAATTAGTCATGTCTTAGAAATATAATTCTTTTGCTTTTGTCCCTATTCTGTTTCTCTTTCTACCTATTGTTATTGGTACTTGTCGAGATTTTTTTTTTCTGTGTGAATTCGACAGGGGCAGTGGCCTGTTGTGAATAAACTCATCCGAATCTCTCTCTCTCTCTCTCTCTCTCAGTTTTCCTGGATGCCGCAGTGAGATGGAATACACTGTCATGCCCGTATGTATGTATGTATGTATGTATGTATGTATGTATGTACGTATGTATGTATGTATATGCGCGCGTGCGTGCGCGTGCTCGTGCGTGCGTGCGTGTGTGTGTGTATGTGTGTGTGTGTGTTTGTGTGTGTGTATGTGTGCGCGCGCGCGCGCGCGCGCGTGCGTACGTGTGTGTGTGTGTGTGTGTGTGCATTCGTATGTGTGTGTGTGTGTATGTGTGCGTGTGCACGCGCGTGTGCGTAATGTGTGTGTGTGCGTGTGCGTGTGTGTATGTGTGTGTGTGAGTGAGTGACCACGTGTCCGCGCCCGGCGGAATGCGTGAGAGAGAGAGCGAGAGAGAGAGAGAGAGAGAGAGAGAGAGAGAGTTTATCAGTCATTTAGCACGAGGCGCGCGCACGTGGTAACGCCTGTTGGGTCATCATGCATTCCATCCATTCCTCCCCGATACTCCCCCCCCCCCCCCCCCCCCCCCCCCCCCCCCCCCCCCCCCCCCGGCTTCATGGAACACAGTTCCATTCCCTTCTCTCTTTCATCCTATCCTTGTTCCTCCCTCTCTGTTTCTGCTGTGTTGGTCTTTCCACCCCAACGTGTCTGTCCTCTGTCATCGTCTACGTGGCCTGGCGGCGAGGTAGATAAGTCCACAGCGACATGACTGTGAATTCCACTGTACTGCTTTGCCGCACGTGCGCTGGTCAGAAAATCAATAGCGAGTCTCGGCGTCTCCGCGCTGCCTGAACATCGCTCTGCATGTGACATAGGAACTGACAGCGTGTGAAATCAGTCGGTTCCTTTCGTTAAACTGTCTGTCTCTGATAGCGGGCTGTAGATCTGGGCTTTGGTCACTCCCTATGACGGAGCAGGATTAGGTTTGGCGTCAACAGAATGTATAAGATGAAGAAAAAGTCAGATGGTATATATATATACATATATATATATATATATGTATGTATGTATGTATGTATACACACACACACACACACACACACACACACACACACACACACACACATATATATATATATATATATATATATATATAATATAAACAACTTATGTAATGTATTTGGAATCGTTGTTGCCGTCATTCTCATGATTAATGCATGCTTTGGCCAGAAGTTGGGAGTTGCATCATAAACAGCAGCAGCAGCAGCAGCGACAGTAGCAGAAATAGTAGCAGTAGTAGTAGTAGTAGCAGTAGGAAGTACTATGAAATAGGCCCCACCATATGTAAGCCTACTGTGTAAACAACCACCACCCTCCAGTCTTATGAACAGGATACAGTACTGACTAAACTGCCCCCCCCCCCCCTCCTCCCCATCCCGATCAGTGGGAAGAAACTCCAGGAGAGAGATTAACAGCAGAAACGTCTTCAGAGAGGACCGTCCCCCACCCTCCCCCTCCATGCCGTCCCTCAGACAAGTGTTTTGGCGCAGAACAGCACCCAACTTTAAGGGGGCGGGCCACATCCAGGTCATGACTCCTAGATGCCCTTCTGCTGTCAGAGAAATGTTTGCACCTGAAGGCATTTCCAACCAGCAACTCTTGGAAGAGTGAGCGTCTCTCAAGGCGGGCCTTTTTGACGGATAACCTATTCACATAGCTAACTGACATAGAAGTTTGGAAAGTCATGAAAGTCCCTCGAACAGTGTTTTGAAAATGCGAATGCGGGGACCTGGATGACTTTTGTACGTATGAACACGCACACACACACACACACACACACACACACACACACACACACGATAGACAGAGAGATAGCTAGATAGATAGATGGATTGATGGGTGGATAGACAAACAGACAGGCAGACGGGCAGACAGACAGACAGATATACCCCATAAACTTCAACAAACCATCCAAACAAACAACCAGAGATGCTCTCGCTTTCCAACTCCAGACTGAGGTCTGGGCAGAATGGGCGTTTTGCTTTTACCCGATCATCGTTAACATCAGGGGGTCACCTACTTCTACATCAAAACTGACCTGACCCTATTTCTATTTATCAACATACACAATGAACTAACATTTTGGAGGCTAAGGCTGACTGCTCTGAAATTGCTACCTTTCTCCCTCCTCCCTGCGATGTGTGTGAGGACTGTCTTCCCCCCTACGCTTATTACTGTGTAATGCATCGGAGCTCCAGGCAGACCCGGGACGTTGCTGCCACCTGCTGAGATCGGCACTCAGCTTGATGAACGTGCTGCCTGTGACTACCGCACAGTGACAGAGCAGACCAGTCTCAGGGATCCAGGTCGTTCTGTGGTGCCGCTGTTGCTGGAATAGAAGCGCGCTCAAGTGACGAATACCCGGAAAGAGGCTTGGTGTTTTGTCGCGTTAACATTTTTACTATCACCACGAGAGTACAATGCAAATCTCGAAAATTAACTTTTGTTATTTCCATCCATGTCCACTGCATGGGAAAGACTCGCAGTTACAACGTTCAAGATCCGACGATTATACCGAAACAACGAAAATGAATTAAAACAGGCCTAACCCTCGACACGGAAGTTTAACAAGAAACAATCTAATGCAGGTTATAAAGCCTGGTCTGACTATCTGTTTGTCTGTTCAGGACGGACGGAAGAAATCGCGATAGTATTGATTATTTGAAATATGTGTGGTATACAAGCCAGCTTAACATGCTAGTATTATCTCTGCACTCGTACATGTGCACTCGTGCACCCACCAAACATTCACTCTCCCTAGGACTAGGGTACTACGCATTCCCTTCTCTTAAGTGACGACTGAGAACAAGGAACACAGTTTTTACTGAACTTATAACATGCTCCTGAACAAATCCAAGAGCACAAAAATATATGATCGAATTACAAAAATTCAATATTTCCTAATCTAGAATTATATGCTGTAATAATTTTCTTGCCAGGCCAGGTTTCCACACGCGCACACACGGAGACACACACACACACACGCACACACACACACACACACACACACACACACACACACACACACACACACACACACACACATACACACACACACAAAGTTGAATACCTCACCACAGTTCTCCAGCAGGTCACTGCCAAATGCCTCTGTGCCAGGCGATGGTGACGCCCTGGGTCGTCTGGCCCAGAGACTCTTCTTCAGCGCTGTCTGTCCTGCTCACTTTTCTCTCTCCCTTGTGTCGTGTTGTTGTTGCTGTTGTTGTTGTTGTTGTTTTTGTTGATCTCTTTCACCCCAACGTCCATTTCATATAGGGATTTGAACAAAGAATCTCCCGTGAGCTATGCCATGATCCACGTTTGGTCCCTCCACCGCTATGTTCACATCGACAAGGGAATCTCTTTGACAGCGTTCTTCTAGACATTTTCTATGTAAACATCCACCGCTATGTTCACATCGACAAGGAATCTCTTTGACAGCGTTCTTCTAGACATTTTCAATGTAAACATCCACCGCTATGTTCACATCGACAAGGACTCTCTCTGACAGCGTTCTTCCAGACATTTTCTATGTAAACATCCACCGCTATGTTCACATCGACAAGGAATCTCTTTGACAGCGTTCTTCCAGACATTTTCTATGTAAACATCCACCGCTATGTTCACATCGACAAGGCATCTCTTTGACAGCGTTCTTCCAGATATTTTCTATGTAAACATCCACCGCTATGTTCACATCGACAAGGACTCTCTCTGACAGCGTTCTTCCAGACATTTTCTATGTAAACATCTACCGCTATGTTCACATCGACAAGGACTCTCTCTGACAGCGTTCTTCCAGACATTTTCTATGTAAACATCTACCGCTATGTTCACATCGACAAGGCATCTCTTTGACAGCGTTCTTCTAGACATTTTCTATGTAAACATCTACCGCTATGTTCACATCGACAAGGAATCTCTTTGACAGCGTTCTTCCAGACATTTTCTGTGTAAACATCTAGCAACCAACCACTTCTTGTCAAGCAAACATCTAAACCTCCTTCCAACTTCTGAGATCACTTCTACACAGCAAATATCCTCTAGAAAACTACAATCACTGCGTACACATGCTTTAAAACCAGCCTGACAATTGTATATCAGCACAGTGCTGTACTCTTCAGTTGAATTGCCATGGGCTTAGATCTCTTCACCATTTCAAAGCAAGCTTCAGCTGACTTAGCCCTGCTCAATGGTCCGAGGACTGAGTGGATAGTTTGTCTACCTTTGACTATTAAAGGATGGAACCTAGGAATCCTCCCTTCCTCCGATGATTTCTGTCACCTGGCAGTGATCACCTGTCAACTTCCACCTCCTTCACGTCCCTCGAGGATCTGGGCTATTTGGAGTCCTAATGTTAATTGGTCAATTATCCTCTTCTTTACTACACACCGAACGGTTGTCGTTTAAAGCGCTTAAGATTTACATGGGCGGTTTCTCTTCCTTGACACTGTCTGTGTACTTCATAGACCTTGCTTCCTGTACATGCCAAAACTTCGTCTAAGCTTCTGATTTGGCATCATGACTCACTGGCATGTTGGCAGATCAAGAGCGAATCGCTTTTGTGCTAGACAGTTGCGTTAGTACCCGTTTTGGATGCGACATTTATGGCTAGGTCACATTTGGATGCGGCAGTTAAAGCTAAGTGACATTGTGGATGCGACAGTTAAAGCTAAGTGATATTGTGGATGCGACAATTAAAGCTAAGTGATATTGTGGATGCGACAATTATAGCGAAGTGACATTGTGGACACGGCAATTAAAGCTATGTGATATTGTGGATGCGACAATTATAGCGAAGCGACATTGTGGATGCGACAATTATAGCGAAGCGACATTGTGGATACGACAATTATAGCGAAGTGACATTGTGGATACGACAATTATAGCAATGTGACATTGTGGATGCGAAATTATAGCGAAGTGACATTGTGGATACGACAATTAAAGCTAAATGACATCGTGGATGCGACAATTATAGCGAAGTGACATTGTGGATGCGACAGTTATAGCGAAGTGACATTGTGGATACGATAATTAAAGAAAAGTGACATTGTGGATGCAATAATTATCGCTAAGTGACATTGTGGGTGCGATAATTATAGCGAAGTGACATTGTGGATACGACAATTATAGCTAAGTGACATTGTGAATGCGACAGTTAAAGCTAAGTGACATTGTGGATGCGATAATTATAGCTAAATGACATTGTGGATGCGACAATTATAGCTAAGTGACATAGTGGATGCGAAATTATAGCGAAGTGACATTGTGGATGCGACAATTATAGCTAAGTGACATAGTGGATGCGAAATTATAGCGAAGTGACATTGTGGATGCGAAATCATAGCGAAGTGACATTGTGGATGCGAAATTATAGCTAGGCGAAGCGATAGTAGGAATCAAAATAGATCTAAGGGAAGGGATGGACGGAGAGGGTGTGGGAGTAGATGAAGAGGAGATGGGAGAGGAGGGAGGGCGCAGGGAGGGCGCATGGAGGGGAGAAAGGAGGGAAAAACTAATTGGTATACATAATATATCAGGGAAATAGGATACAAATGAGACGAGTCAAGGGACAGTGAACTCTGAGTTATTCTTGTCACCTGATGGGTACAAACTGCCCACTTTGTTTGAAATATCTTTCGGGTCGATGGGCAATTTGCTTAATGGAACGCTGAGATTCCCCTCGCATTATGGAGAGTTCCTGACGGCTCACCCGTTTATCAGGATAACTAATGTGCATAAAAAGCGCAGGTTACAATGTCATGATGGTATCTGAAGTCGTGATGTTTGTGGCCCGCCCGGCCCCGAGGGCTCCTCCTCAGGCTGTGCGGTATTCCCATTTATAACGCGACGTGTGGGATGTAAAGCCGGCTTGTATTGGGGATATGGTCTTCATCACAAAAATCATGGATGCTGATAGCAACCAAACAGAAAACTCGCGAGTACTGAGGGAGAAGACCCCATCCACCCCACCCTGCCCGCATATGCCACATGCGCTTTGTACCTCTGAGTGCCTAGAAGCGTATATGTCTTTCATGGTAAGCTAAGAGAGCTCACGTTGAAAAAAAAAAATCTATGAATGTCAGTATAATTAATGGTCATGGTTTGTGCGTAATGGACAATTTCCGGAAGAGCTTGGAGGTGAGACAATCAAGCACCTGTTCCTTATCAAGCACCTGTTCCTTATCTTTACTGGAGAAGAACGTCACATAAGCACTCGCAGGGTGCCTTTTTCCTGCTGGTAAAGGGGCATGTTGCTCGCTGGCTGTTGGGGTCTTATCCGCCCCAAAGCCCGAAAGGAAAGAACTCATTTCAGTTGGAAACAGTAAGAGTAAGGTGACAGTCATTGAAACAATGAAAGCAACGTGTTCTCTGCTTCTGGACCCTCTCATCTCCACGTCAAGATTGGACAGGTCCGTCAAGGCTGTGGCAGACGTCCTATAAAACAGCAGTGTTCACCTGGGTTGGTCATGCAGTTTGTGCAGCACTTAAAGCTTATTTGGCCCCCGCCTCAAACATGACCGAGCATCGGCTATTTACAAGTGACAGTCTTCAAAGGAAAAAAAACAAATCTAAAATCTCAAGAATAACCCTTAGCGATTCCGCCAAAAACAAGGACAAATAAATCACAACACAAAGCACGACGCGTTTCGACCCTTTTAGATCTTATTCAGGCAAGGTGAGCAACATTCAGGAACGGGAACGAAGAACAAACAATCACTTATCTTCTCGTATTCGGCGCAAAGTGGGCGTTGGATGAAGACTAAAACGTTGTTTGTCTTATCAGAGGAAGACCTAAGAGGTCGAAACGCGTCGTGTTTTGTCTTGTGATTTCTTTGCTTTTTTTAAATTTTTTTTTTTATTTTTTTTTTTTTTTATTATTTTTTTTTTTTTACGGACTTACCAAGAATCATTCTTGAAATTTGTTTCAATGTCCACCTGCAGTCACCTCACTATGAAAATGACGTCAAAGGAAAAAAAAAAAAAAAAAAAAAAAAAAAAAAAAAAAGAACTAAGTAGGAAGAAAGGCCGGGAGTGCAGGATAGGGCAGGAAAGATGTGAAACGAGGTTATGCCGTGAGAGACGGTCGTTGTGAGAGTGCAGCCCCCTGTCCCCAGCTTTGTATTAGCTGGTTGTCGGCGCCATGACATGACGCACGAGCCGACTGAACCAACAGGACAGGGACGAGATGCAAGGGTTCCCGGAGATTTTTGGAAGAAATATCGTACCACCAAAACGCGAAATTTAAGGTCAAACCGCAAGCGAGAAATGTTAAAATGTGAACTTTCAGTGTCAAAAAAAGTGTAAGCATTTTTTTCCAGTGTAGTAATCACCTGTTCCTCTATCTAGTACAATTTCCGACGCGGTAACGTTTCCTTTCGTTCTCTTTCTCTTATGAGAGCTTCTTTCCGTCAAACTGCTGAAACTGATTGCACATGTGGTATTGTAGGTTCCCCGGTCATTTTTAAAATGTTCTCTATATTTTCTGTGTATTTTCTGCGACCAGTCTGTCGTTGATTTTTAACGAAAAAAAAGTGCTGGTACCGGAGCGGGGTCCGACAGGGAAGGGAAGCTTCCTGGCCACAGACCTGTACACCCACATAGTG
>JADBJO010002112.1:122500-132500 GCA_016801955.1 Conus betulinus
TTCGGCGACTGCGTCTGGCAGCCCATTTTGAAATGCCTGTGTCTGTGACTCCCCACCCCAAGATGTCAGTGACATTGCTTCCGTTTTTTCACAAACCTCCCAGCCATTGGACTCCCAAACCAGTGCCTTTCCCTCTCTGGACTACTATATTGACGTCTGCACCAACCAGATCTGCCAGTTAAAACCTGAGCCCCCTTCGCCATTCCAACCTCAGCCCTGCAGAACAAACAGCCCTACAGGAACTGAAGGACCGGACAGACATTGTGATCAAGCCTGCGGATAAAGGTGGAGCAGTTGTGGTGTGGCGGAGAGACTTCTACATCCAGCAAGCCAGGTCACAGCTGTCCAACACCGCCTTCTACAGCCCAGTCCCCAGAGATGTACAACCAAGCCGGACAACGCCTTCATAAAACAATCAAGGCCTCTATCAACGAAGGTCATCTTCCATGTGCTGCTCAATTTGCTGTGGTCCAAGAACCCAGAGAGCCCCCCTGTTTTACCTCCTGCCCCAAATCCGCAAGGCTAACACACCAGAACGCCCTATAGTGTCTGCCTGCTCCTGCCCCACAGCACTCATCTCTGACTTTCTGGACAGTGTGTTTCAGCCACTCGTGTCAGCACTGCCCACTTATGCGAAGGACACCACGCACGCCCTCAATCTCCTGGAGGACTTTCTCCTTTCCAAACGGCTGTACAGAGAGGCATGTGTTCACCATGGACATTGTCTCTCTGTATACCAACATCCCCCACAATGACGGCCTACAGGCAGTACGCCATTTCCTCCAAAGGAGTGAACCCGTGAACCTCCACATCCCACCATCCTGCGCCTCACTGAACTGGTCCTCACCCTGAACTCGTTCGCCTTTGATGGGGGCCACTTTCTGCAGCAGAGCGGAGTGGCCATGGGGACCAAAATGGGACTAGCTTTGCATGTCTGTTTGTGGGTTATGTGGAAGAAAAAGCCTTGAGCCAGTATACAGGTGAGAAACCTGATTTTTACAGGCGGTTCATTGCCGACTGTCTCGGACTGGCCTCCTGTTCCAAAGATTCCCTTGATCAGTTCGTGGACTCCATGTCCAGCTTCCATCCGGCTCTGAAATACACCCACTGCATCTCAGATTCTTCAGTCTCTTTTCTCGACATTCAGAACACTATCCTTTCAGACTCCAACAGCCTTTCTACCAGCATTTACCACAAGGACACCGACTTTCATTATTACCTTTTGTATACCTCCAGCCACCCTCGGAAATGCAAGGACAGCATTCCCTTCTCCCAGTTTCTCCCGACTTCGCAGGCTGTGCAGCAGTGACTGACTTCCAGCACCAGGCTGACCGGATGAAGTCCTTTCCTGACACGCCAGTGCCCTCAGCAATTGGTCCAGACTGCCTTGGAGCGTGCCACTGCCATTCCTCGCAGTCAGACATTGACTTCTGCTGATCGTTCAGACGATCAAGCAGACCGTACAGTGGCTGTGCTCACCTTTCACCCTCACAGCCTCCCTGTCCGCAACATCCTTCTCAACAACTTCCACCTCCTCCAACTTGACCCCAAACTGAAGAAACCTTCCCAACTACCCTTGATAGCCTTCAAGAGAGACACAAATTTGAGGGACCATCTAGTGCGTGCCTCTGACTGCAAAGCGAGAGCACAACCCCTGGCACACACCAGTGCACTCGCAAAGAGTGCAAGACATGTTCATTCATTGACTGCTGCACCACAGTTGCTGGTCCATCTGGCCAGTTCAGGGTTCTAGCAAGCTTCAACTGTCAATCTGCAGACCTGGTGTACGTCATTACTTTGCACCTTGTGTTCAAAGAAATACACTGGGGAGACGTACCGCAGCCTGAATGAGCGTTTTTCTTTGAGCACCTTCGCTCAATGTGGCTGGGTATGAAGATCCCGTGTGCTCTCACTTCAACAGCCCCTACCACAACTTCACCCATGCGAGAGTGGCTACTGTCTGGCAGAACCGGTCCAGTGGACTCTGTCGCCTCTTTATGGAGTCATCCATCATTGCACGACTAGGGACCCTCGCCTCTGCCGGCCTGAACACCAGAGAGTGACAGCAGCTGAGCTTCAGGCACCCCTCCCCCTTCTCTACTAACCCCTTCCCCCCTCCTCCCCCCCCCCCCTTTTTTTTTTTTGAACAGGCCTTTTTGCTTTCCACTTTAACTTTTTTCCCCTCCACCACCCCCGCCTTTACAAATTTTATTTTTTGTCTTTCTTTTCTTTTTTTTGTCTTTTTTTTATTTGCTTGATTTTTTTTTTCACTTTTCTTCTTTTGGCTTTTTTTTAAGGCGGTCCTTTTTTTCTTTTTTTTTTTGTACCCTACAACACTCACACACCATGCGAGTCTCTATGTTTTATTGCTATCAATGGACATCATTGCTGATTTTAATGTTTTGGATTTTGTTACAGCGCGTCAAGGTTTGTTTTTGTGCTAGTGTTTAGTGTTGTGACACTTTCGCACTGTGTGTAACAAAAAAAAAATACAAAGGTTACAGGAAAGAAAGAAAAGAAAAAAAAAAAAAAAAAAAAAAAAAAAAAAAAAAAAAAAAAAAAAAAAAAAGACCCGGACATCTTCCGGGAACCATACTTGAAACGAAAAACTAAAATAAGTGTGCAAGGATGATACCAGATGTGCGCGAAGGAGAAAAGGGAAGAACGAAAGCAAAGAAGAGAGCGAGACAGGAAGATCGAACGAGAGGGAACGAGAGGAGAAGAGAGAGAGAGAGAGAGAGAGAGAGAGAGAGAGAGAGAGAGAGAGAGAGAGAGAGAGAGAGAGAGAGAGAGAGAGAGAGAGAGAGAGAGAGAGAGAGAGAGAGAGAGAGAGAGAGAGAGACAGACAGACAGAGAGAGGGAGTCAGGAGAGAGTTTCTATTCCTCCTTTTTCCCTCCCCCCCCCCCCCTCCCCTCCCCTTTTTCTGATCAGCCCCAAAGTTTGTGTGTGTTATTCTTAGTTGATGGACATCGCTTGTTTCTTCTTTAGTGGCGATTTATATATAGTTCATTGTTTGCTTGCTTGTAACACTCCCATTGTACTTTCATATCTTGTTTTTGCTCATGCTTGTCTGTTTATGCTTGAATTTTTGTTTATGCGAGTACATATGTACAAACACATGCCTATCAGCTTAGTCCAATATTCAGGTCAAAACTGGGCACTCTGCCGCAAATAATAAATCAACATAATTTCTATTAACTGTGTACACATCCTTACAGAGGATAAATCAAGGTAATCAATGTTACACATAAAATATTAACATAAATTTCATCCTCCTTTTAGTATGATGTCATTTTGTTCAATTATTTTCTGTCATATTCCATCATATTCCTTCATATTCTGTCAGATTGTAAATTGTTCCAATATTGTGTATATATATATATATATATATATATATATATATATATATACATATATATATATATATATATATGTGTGTGTGTGTGTGTGTGTGTGTGTGTGTGTGTGTGTGTGTGTGTGTGTGTGTGTGTGTGTGTGTGTGTGTGTGTGTGTGTGTGTGTGTGTGTGTGTGTGTGTTATACTGAAAGTTGTCTCATATTAATCTTTCTGTCAAAAATGAGCCGCAATGCTATAGCTGAATCAGTTTTTTTTTTTAAATAAATACTTGTACACATTTTACCAACCAGTATAAGGTGATTTATATATTTGTAATTTTGTAATGAATATCTAGCTCTTGCTATCCCAAACAATACATCTGTGTAACTCTAAGTTTTATCTGCACATTTATTTTCTTATATATGGTTTCTTCAACATAATTCCATAGTGGTGAACACACTGTAGGACATTCCCAACAGAAATGTGTTCACAAAATCCACTGTATCCTACAATAGGAACATTTGTTATTTCTTTTACTTTCATTTTATTTAAAAGAATGTTTGTTGGGTAAATATTATGTAATATTTTCCACTGAAGAACTCTTAGTCGGGGTTTCCTTTGTTACTTCTTTAGCTCTGACCCAAATCTCTATCTATATTCATTCCAAATTTTCTTAACCAAAACTGAGAAGCACAAGGAGTCACTGGTTCTACGTACTGTGCTATTATTTTCTTTATAGCTTTTGGTTTAGTGTTGTATTGACTTGCTCTGCATGCACATGTGTTTCCCTCTCTTTCCCCTCTTTGGACCCACCGGAGCCATGGTTTTTGGAAAGCATTGACCAACAGGTTGTATTCAATGATAGTGTTTGGTTTATTTGGACCCAGTATATTCTGGATTTCTTCTATGGTTAACAGTCGATTTTCATCTGGTGAATAACATCTCTCACATGAGTGATTCTTTTCTCTTGCCATGCTTTAAAAAGCAGTGTTTTGCTTCTATGGGTGATCAATGCATTGTTAAAGAGTAGCTGACTGTGGAAATTATCGCTTGTTACTTCTGATAAAGAAGTAACCGATTTGCTTTCTAGATAACTACGAATAACTTCTTTCCAAAAGGCATTGTCTATTTCATCTAATCCTTTTACTTCACGTGCTTTGACAATTGATGTAGAAAATACTGTCATACTTTGCCAGTTTTTCAATATGCCATTTTGGAATATACCCCCAGTTTTTTTGATTATCGGTGACTTCAAATAGTTTTCCAGCCCATTGTAGATTCAAGTATTTTTGCTGGTCAATCATGTTAATCATTGTAATACCTCCTTCCTCTACTTCAGCTTCCATTATTTTTTTTTTACTTTTTCAAATGCTTTTCTGTTGCTGCTTTTTTTTTTTTCTGCCATAAGATTTATATAAGATAGTATTAATCTTACTTAAAATGTTGCTTGGAATACTAATGGATTGCATTACATATGTAAACTGACTAATAAGAAAACTTTTAATCACTACCATCTTACCAAAAATACTTAGGTCTCGTTTTGCTCCAATCCCTTATCATTCTATTTACGTGCTCTAGTCTGTGTGTCCAGTTGTCTTCAATTTCTTTTGCTAATCTATGTGCTTCAAAGTATATACCCAGTATTTTTTTTATCTTAGTAACTATAGTAAATGGGATGTTTTCATTAGCAAGTTGTCCTATTCTTAAAGCTTTTGTTTTTTGTGTATTCATTTTAAGCCCAGAAAATCTTTAAAACCTGGAAAAGTATTTCAACCGATGTATGCATATCTTGCGCATGTTTCAAAAACAGAGTCGTGTCATCAGCAAACTGTTTTATTTTCAAGTACATTGGATCAGTCTGAGATGTCATAGGTAACTTTATTCCTTCTATACTGCTATTTCTTATTTTGATAGCGAGAAGTTCCACTGCTAATACAAAGACTAGTGGGGAAAAGGGGCATCATCCTTGTCGAATGCCACATAACACATCAAATGGCTCAGAAATCCATCCTCCATTACTAATAGAGCTAACGGTCCCATTGTTTAAGACATATACCCATTTTCTAAAGTCTGCTCCGAATCCAAAGACTTCCAATGCCTGATACAAAAATGTTTTAGATATAGAGTCAAATGCTTTTGGAATAGTCAATTGCTAGAAGATACCCTGCTTTTTTAGTTATGTGAAGGTAGTTAATCGCATCGTCAATAGATCTTATTATTGTTGAAATATTTCTCCCTCTAATGTACCCTGCCTGATCTTCACTAACAATCTTATGTATTACATTACCAAGTCTTTCTGCTAATACTTTTGCTAATATCTTATAGTCACAATTAGTGAGTGTTATTGGTCGCCAGTTTTGTTAATTTTGTCTCTTCCTAAATCCTTTCCTTTATGTAACAGCGTTATTATTCTTATTATTCCTCTTTTTTGTTGTATATGATAGCTCCCCTTTCTGGAAAGATTCTGCAAACGAATTAGTAACAATATTGCCTAGTTTCCCCCAAAAGAATTTTAAGAACTCTATTGTTATGCCGTCACATCCTGGAGCTGAACCATTTTTTAACTTCTTTAATGCATTAGTAGTTTCATTTAAAGTGATTATGCCTTCACATTTGGTTGCGTCTTCTTTTACTTAGTCGTGGAAAATGTTCATTTTCAATGAACATATTAACTCTTTCAACAACATTATCTATTGCTGTTTTTGGACTGTAAAGCGATTTATAAAAAGATGTAAGCTCTTGCATAATGCTGCCCTGCTCAGTTATAACTTCTCCGTTTCTTTTTGAAGCCTAGTTATAGATTTTTTTCTTTCCCCTATCCTTTTCTAAGCTACAGAAGTATTTAGTATTGCGCTCTCCTTCCTCTATCCATTTTATTCTAGACCTAATCTGCGCTCCTTTTGCTTCATTTATCTGCTCTATTTGAAGTTTTTTTGCTTTAAATGTAAGAGCTTGGACTGAGCATCTTTCTTTCCTGGATTATCTATTATTTCCTTCTCTGTTTCTATGATTTTCATATATGTGTCTTGATACTCATTTTTTCTTTGAGTAGCTAAATTGTTTCCAAATTCTGTACACAAAGATCGAATCTCAACCTTACAGTTTTCCCATTTGTCTGTGTTAGACATATCTTCATAAACTTCATTATGTAAGAAAGTATCGAGCAACATGTTCATCTTTTTCACAAATACCTTATTCGTTAAATAACTATTGTTCATTTTCCAGTATCCGGGTCCTCGCACAAATTCTCTTTCATTCAGTTCAGTAGATACTGCCTTATGGTCAGAGTTAGGTATAGTTATGCGTTCACATGTTTCACAATACTCTATCATGCTCTCTCCGACAAAAAACAATAATCGAGGCGACGCGCTATAAATGGATTATTTCTACTCCAAGTATAATCCTTCTCGTTGATATGGAGCATTCTCCATATATCAGTTAATTCTAGCTTCCTTACTAGTTTGTTAAATTCTTGAACTTCGTTTTCACGGTGAGGATTTCCAGATATTACATCGTTTCCAATGTGGAGAACACAGTTAAAGTCTCCAAGCAGAATCAAAATTATCAGAGAAATCGTTACATTTGTAGTATAGTTCATCAAAGAAAGCTATTTTTTTCTGCAATGTTATTAGGAACATAAACATTTGCTAAGTTAAAACTAAATTTTTCGTGTCTCGCAGAGATGATAAGGATTCTATCTTCTGCTATTTTTAACTTTATCTCCCCATTAAAGTATTTACTTAAGATCGCTGTTCCCTTGCTCCTGTTTGTTCCCTGGTAATGATATATTTGTCCTCCCCATTCCTTTTCCCATTGTGGTAAATCTTTGTCAGTGATGTGTGATTCTTGTAAGCACGTTATGTCTCTATCTTTTTGCTTTTTTTTTTTATCGACATATTGATAATCTTTTTACTTTCTATTCTCTT
The DNA here is from genome assembly GCA_016801955.1 of Conus betulinus. Classification (NCBI taxonomy): domain Eukaryota; kingdom Metazoa; phylum Mollusca; class Gastropoda; order Neogastropoda; family Conidae; genus Conus; species Conus betulinus. The sequence continues at coordinate 129,764 of JADBJO010002112.1, forward strand.
TCTCTTTTCCTCCCCCCCACCCCTTCTTTTTTTTTTTTTTTTTTTTTTTTTTTTTTTAGATCTTGATGAATTTGGTATTACTGGTAGCCCACAGGTGAAATATATATGTTCTATTTTGAATTCTAACATTCAAACTAATGGAGAATCAACTTGTACAAAAGCCACCCCTTCTTTCTCTGCCTCTTTCTCTCTCTTCCTTCTCCTCCCCACCTCTCTCTCTCTGGTGTGTGTGTGTGTGTGTGTGTGTGTGTGTGTGTGTGTGTGTGTGTGTGTGTGTGTGTGTGTGTACGTGTATGTGTACGTGTGTGTGTGAGTGTGTGTGCGTGTGTGTGTGTGTGTGTGTGTGTGTGTGTGTGTGTGTGTGTGTGTGTGTGTGTGTGTGTGTGTGGAGGGTCTATGGTGTGTGTGTATTTTGCCTTTCATGCAACAATTGCTGACCTTTTTTTACCTGATTTTATATGGTTTTACCTGAATAAGAATTCACCACCAACGACATGTCATTTTAATTGATTTGAGACTGTTACCATTGTACCCTGGCCTGATGAAGCTTTTAACAGCGAAAATTTGTTGAAAATACGAGTCTGAGACATGAGAAGACTGTTGTTTTTTATTCTTGTATTTTACCGTCTTCGGTTTTTTACTTCAATTTATTCTACAAGGCGCGGAGCTCAGGACAAGAGAGCATTATTGTTAACTATATAAATGTATATATATATATATATTATATAAAGCTCGTTTGTCTGTCTGTTTCGCTTATACACGGCCACAGTTTTAGAAGTATCCTTGCTGTCCCTACAAACAGCAACATCGGGTCGGCGATCACGTGACATATTACGTCGTGACGCAATTTGCGTCCACATTCGCAAAACTGGACATCGGAACACTACTACACAGAGAAAACTCACTGGGGCGAGACGGGGTAGAAGCGCGTATATATATATATATATATATATATATATATATATATATATATATATGTGTGTGTGTGTGTGTGTGTGTGTGTGTGTGTGTGTGTGTGTGTGTGGAGAGAGAGAGGGGGGATGGCAACAATTTGTTCACAATAATGATGACAAAGAGAAAAGGGAAAGTGGAGGCGTCACAGACTGCTGGGACAGCCCCCCCCCCCCACCCCCCCCCCCCCCCCCCCCCACACACACACACACACACACACACGAACCCCTGGTTGCCTTGGTGTGGTGCTGCTGACGGAAGATCGGTCAGAAGTGAGCGTGTGATTCAGACACTGGTGTCAGCTGACACAGGGAGTTCGGGGTATGGAAGACCGATAGGCTGAAAGTAGAAAATGGACAATTCTGAAGGCGACTACGAATCAAACAGACAGCAGAGAGAGAGAGAGAGAGAGAGAGAGAGAGAGAGAGAGAGAGAGAGAGAGAGAGAGAGAGTGAGAGTATGTGTGTGTGTGTGTGTATGTGTGTGTGTGTGTGAGAGAGAGAGAGAGAGAGAGAGAGAGATGAACGGACAGAGAGAGACAAGAGCAAGAGTGAGAGAGAGGGGGGAGGGAGACAGACAGACAGACAGCAGACAACAGAAGGGGGAATGGGTAGAGGGGAGGGGGGGGGCAGAAATAAAGAATGATGAGAGAAGTGGACAGAGACAGACAGACAGAGACAACAGCACAGAGAGAAAGAATGACTCAGAAAGAAAGAAGGTGGGGAAGAGAGATAGAGACAGACAGCCAGTAAGACAGAGGACAGACAGACAGACAGACAGACAAGAGACAGAGGAGACGGGGAGAGGGGGGGGGGGCGTGGAGATGGGAATGGGAGGAGGGAATGGGGCGTGGGAGTGAGGGGTATGGCCGGAGAAGAAGATGGCGAGCCGTTATGTTACGTGAAGCGAAAGGAAACATGGGTGAGTGCAGACCAAGAGGAGATCACAGGAGACGGCTGATTGGACAAAAAAGAGGGGCTGGGGAGGAGAGGAGATTCGGAGTGGGGGTGGGGTGGGGTAAAGAACAGAAAGAAGCAGGACGACAGACATTCCCCCCCCCCCCCCCCCCCCCCCCCCCCCCCCCCCCCCCCAGTCATCTGCCTTTGCGTGCAGCTAAAAGAACGGCCAAGACAATTGAAATGCAAAGACCATTTGTCTGGAGCGGGTTTAACAGCCTCCACCACCCCAACACCACCACCCCCCTCTCTCTCTGTCTCTGTCTCTGTCTCTCTGTCTCCGTCTCTCTCTCTCTCTCTCTGTCTCTGTCTCTGTCTCTTTCTCTCTCTCCAATTTGCAAAATCGTTGGTATTTTCTTACAATTTTTTTGATAGACTGGAACTAGCATTATGGCTGGTGGTGTCATCTGGAAAAATGATCGCAGGTAATCCTAACATGTGGGGATAGGTCGTTGATGTAAATTGAGAAGAGTAGCTGGACCAGAATACAGCCTTGTGGGAAGCCATATTTAAGGGTTGTAACTGGGGACAGATGTCCCCAAGCCACATTGTTGTCTTTTTGTGATTTATGATTTTAGAAGTATAAGGGCACATTTTGATAAGCCGTATGATTTTACACAAGATCACAAGTCCACTCTTCAAATTTTCGGTCACGTGGCCTTTCGCAAGAACAAAAAAACAAGGACAATACAACACGTCATGTCCTTCTTTGGCAACTGGACAGAGCAAAGAATTGACGTAAACAATATATTACACAAGTTCTGAAATCATAATGTGTGATGTCATCTACAAGGAATAGGGGAAAAATGTCATCCTGAGGAACTAGATCA
>JADBJO010002112.1:137500-140000 GCA_016801955.1 Conus betulinus
CTCCTCTCTCCTCTCCTCTCTCTCTCTCTCTCTCTCTCTCTCTCTCTCTACCAGGACATACATTATTCAGATGAATGTCACATTCCCTGACAGGGGGAGCCAAGGGAGCGTCTGCCTTCTGATTTCTGTCAAGTTGGACACTGAAAGGATTCAAATCATAAGACGCAGGTGCGAAGAAACGAGTGCGAGCGAGCGCGCGCACACACACACCCACACACACACACACACACACACACACACACACACACACACACACACACCACGCACAGGCACTCGTACGAACACACACACACACACACACACACACACACACACACACACACACACACACACACACGCACGCACGCACGCACGCACGCACGCACGCACGCACGAGGCGCGCGCGCACACACACACACACACACACACACACACACACACACACGCACAAGCACACGCACTGTCATACGCACGGACACACACACACACCACACACACACACACACACACACACACACACACACACACAACACACACACACACACACAGACACACGCACGCACGCACAGGCACTCGTACGAACACACACACACAACACACACACAAACACACACACACACACACACACACAAACACACACACCACACACACACACACACACACACACACACACACACACACACGCACAGGCACACGCACGAACACATACATACATGTACACACGTACACACACTCACGCACGGACGCACGCACGCACACACACAGAGACACAGACACACACGCACACACACACACACACACACACACACACACACACACACACACACACACCATGTGCGCGCGCGTGCGCGCGCACGCACGCAGCACGCACTCACGCACGTACACAAACGCTTAGTCTCCGATTTTCTTTATTCAGTTTCCATTCTACTTCTCTCTCTGTCTCTCTCTGTGTGTGTGTGTGTGTGTGTGTGTGTGTGTGTTGTGTGTGTGTGTCCTGTGTGTGCCTGTCTCTGCCTATCTGTTCTGTCTAACTATTTGAGTGTCCGTCTGTCTGCTTATCTGTCTGTCTGTCTCTCCGTCTCTATCTCTCTTTCTGTCTCTGTCTTTCAATGTGAGTATGCTTGCGCGCGCGCGCGCGCGCGCGCGCGCGCGCGCGCGTGTGTGTGTGAGCGCGCGCGCACGTGTGTGTGTATGTTCAGTCATGTAGTTTAACAGTTGTGTTTTTTAAATTAATCTTCCTTGTTCCTAAGCGGTTTAGAAGAATTCAAGGAATCAATTCTGAATTTGAATGTAACGGTTTTATTTGAAACAATCCTCTCTTCAGTCAGCGCAGAGTCATTATCCCTCCCTTGTTGTTGTTGAATGCCAATACATGTGAAATCACGCTTCTTTCTTCTTCTTCTTCTTCTTCTTCTTCTTCTTCTGCTTTTTGGAGGTAGTTGAAGCAGTGGTAGTAATAGATGCAGCAGCAACAGCAGCAGCAGAAGTAGTAGTAGCACTGGTAGGATAAGCAGCAGCAGCGGCGGCAGCGGCAGCAGGAGCAGCAGTAGTTGTAGCACTGGTAGGATTAGCAGCAGCAGCAGCAGCAGCCGCAGTAGCAGCAGCAGCAGTAGCAGTAATAGTAGTAGTAGTAGTAATAGCGGTGTAGTTAGCGTAGTGGTAGCATTTCATAGTTATTTCTATTAAACAGGACTGCTTTAACGTAGAGGCCACAACGTGCAATAATTTCCGCAGTGTTGTGTTAGCCGTGCAAAGTCATAAAACTCAAGGAGAGGAATCAATATGAAACAACACGTGACGCTCGTTCCGACCGGTTCCCAGTTGACACAGTTCTACAGAGCCACAGAGAGCATGGCGTTTCCATCCCATCACCCTCAGTTAGCACGTCCGGCTGGAGGATAACATGGTTACAGTGCAACCTGCTTGTTCCATTCGTTATCTGCCTTCAGATATTCAGACTTTTTTTTTTTCCCTGTGAAGCAAAGCTTTATATAGCCGTAGTTTTGAAGTGGTGCGAAACGTCATGTTGCCATACTCATGAACAAGATATACTGGTTGCAGATATTGCAGTATTGCAGCTTTGCCATCTATGGACGCAGCGACAGCTGTGAAAGTGTCCGAACAGTTCGAGAGAGTCGTCGCATTTCAGTAAGGCGCTGAGCACACGTATGCCTTGGAACGCACGCTCACGCATGCATGAATATGAAGAGCCCCCTATCCCCACCCCATACACACACACACACACACACACACACACACACACACACACACACACATACACACACACACACACACACACACACACACACACACACACACACACACACACACATACACACACACACGTACACATACACATAAAGAGAAAGAGATGACTAAGAAAGAGAGAGAGAGAGAGAGAGAGAGAGAGAGAGAGAGAGAGAGAGAGAGAGAGAGGCGCAGCAAGCGGGGAGGCTGGAGGGGAGGGGAGGGGGGACCGGAAAGGAGAAGAGAAGGAAGGGGGACTGGGTGGTGGTTGGTG
>JADBJO010002112.1:145000-185000 GCA_016801955.1 Conus betulinus
GCTCCGCTCTAGTTAGTAAGTGAAAGGGAAAACAAAGAAAGTCTTTGGCTCGTGTGTGGTACGGCAGAAATAAACGAGAACAACACTGAACGGCGCTGTTCTCATAACGTGCATTGTGTCTGGTAGTTTGATTCCCCGTATCTTTTTTTTTCATCTCGTTCACATAAAGGTACGCAGTGTGTGGTTCCAAGCAGACAGATGACGATGAATGGTGTGGGGACTATTTTAAGGAAGCCCGGCTAACGCAATGATAAAGTCACGGTTGAGGTCCAAGGTCTGAAAAATCTCGGGTCAAATACTGGGTAGTTCATTTTGTATTCAGATATGCGAGTGGTGCCATGAATTAAATAAGAAAGAGTCCATAAAACAAGTGAAATTCAGAACCAAGCGTTTCTGAACAAAAGGAATCCCAGGTACACCAATTAAGTTGTCAGATCAGGCGACTGACCTGGCTTGCGATTGATGAATATTTTCTGTGCGCTTCACGTGTCGCTTATGATGTCCGAAACATAGATCTACCCAACGCTAAGAGTATGTAGTCACATTAAGCAGAGCACCTCGAACTGGATCAGCTGATTATTTTTCGAGTGATCATCCGAATTTTCATCGTCGGCGATTTTGTCAGTTTTATTCGTGGGAACTAGATGAACTAGATTGTTTCGCATTGCAAATATTTCTGTGTGATTTGATCAAAAGCTTTCTGGTATTTTCGAATTGTTTTGCAGAGACACTGATAGACCAAAGGGATGAAACAAGAAAGAAAACAAGAAAGAAAGAAAAGAAAAGGAAAAAAAAAACCCCAAAAAAAACAAAGAAAGACAGAAAGCTGGCGGCGATCTCTAGAGAAATGATCTGCGCTATGTCATGTGTGTTATCTATGACGTCCAAAGACATTTTTTTTCTCGGAAATCCAGCGGTCTGTTTTGTATTTTGAGTTACAAAAGCGTTATTTTGCGCTCTTATTTTGTGTGTTGATCTGTGTTTTGACAAAATGAATAGACAGTTAGTCAAACGAACTTAGCTATGTGAGAACGTGCACGGGTGTCACACACACACACACACACACACACACACACACACACACACACACACACACACACACACACACACACACACACACTCCCTCCAGCCCTCCGTCTGTCTGTCGGTCTTTGTGTCTGTCTGTCTTCTTTTTCTCTGACCTTTAACGCAAAAAAAGGAAAATCACTCTAGAACCGATCTCAAATTACTTGTAGTGAATTCATTCTAAAGATGAATAAAAAGTAAAAACTTTGTAATATCATTGATATTCAAAAACAAGAGAATCTCTCTCTCTCTCTCTCTCTCTCTCTCTCTCTCTCTCTCTCTCTCTCTCTCTCTCTCTCTCTCTCTCTCTCTCTCACCAGTGCTGTTTTCTCTATTTATGATTGATGTAGCTTTTGAAAGCATTGGAAGCAGAAGAATGGTGCAGTGCTGTTTCACGTTGTCGTAGCCTGATTTAACATGCTTAGTTCTGAAACGCTAACTGGCCTCCACACTCAGTCACATCATCTTTATTAATGCAGCAGTCAGGTTTTTAATTCGTGATCAAGCTAATGTGGGGGAAAAAAAGAACAACTTTGTTGTATTTAGAAAATGTGGATGCCAAAAAGCAAAGGTTCGATGGTTTTTTAATGGTTTAGCAATATGTTTTTTTTTTTTATCGCTAAAATTGTATTGGAGTATGTTTACCACCTGTCATTGTGTCTTTAGCGGCGTGCTAGGACCTAGCGGACAGATCAAGGCATGCTTCATTGTGACACTTGGCAACATTGTACGTGATTGAGAGAACAGTTCTTACATAGCATGCGCTTAAATTAATTATTTGCCCGACAATTCTTAAGTAGTGCTCGCTAAAATGTTTGCTGATGAGGCTTAACCGATTTTTTTTTTTTTTTTTTTTTTGTATAAGGGTGAGGTGTAGTGTTTCGGAAAATATGTTAACATCGCTAAACAAGCTTATTTACATAGATACTGGTCGCTCTCTTTTTATTTCATCATTTATAAAACCCATATATACGATATGTTATATAGTGGTCAATGATATTGCGTATGGATGACGAAAGATTGATACATGAAGTAAACAAAATGTTGTTTAAGTTCAGTTCAGTTCAGTGTCATCAAGGAGGCCTCACTGCGTGCGGACTAGTCCATATACGCTACACCACATCCGCTAAGTTTTGAGATCACACCGTTTATGATTTTAAGCTGATGGATAATGAATGATAACTAAGGTGAGAGAATTTAAGCAGAGGGTCTCGTGGCTACGACTTAGGATATGTCTGACCTATGCATAAGCCCAACGCGCTGGTCAGACCAAAGAACATGCCTATACCAGTACACTTGCTTCCTTCCCCACAATGCTGTTTGGGGTAGGAATCGTGAAGAAAGAGGACAAGGGCTAAGGATATTTGTAATCCTTTTTCCTTTTTTTTTTGTCCCAACGTCTGTGCCACCTCAGTGGCACTGCACCCATGACTCTCATTCCGAACTTTATGGGGAGAGAGAGAGAGAGGACGAAAACTTAACAACACTTAACCAGCATCACATGAAACAACATTACATTTCATTTTAACTGGTCCGAAGACCCCATTTAGGACACGGAAGATGAAATCCTATGTAAAGCAAAACTGCGTAAAATAAAACAAAAGGAAACAAAGAAGAGAATACATGAATGCATGCAACAGCAGGATGAAGGACACAGGATGGGGCGGAAGAAGCGAGGCATGGAGAAGCAGTCCGGTAACAAGGACACAGCATGGGGCGGAAGAAGCGAGGCATGGAGAAACAGTTCCGGTAACAAGGACACAGGATGGGGCGGGGAAGAAGCGAAGCATGGAGAAACAGTTCCGGTAACAAGAAGTGTAGGACGGTCAGCTCAAAGCTGCACCTGAAATGTGTCACACTTTAGAGGCTGTTCCAGAGAAGAAGAACAACAACAGTAAGTAAAAAATGAAATAAAGGAAGCAAGTGTGGTGGTATTGGCATGTTCGCATCTCCGCTTCACAAGTCCGTCATTGTGGCCGTTCCTGGGTCCTGCAACAGACGACGAGTGCAGTACGTGCACGAGGCAGTCAGCAATACAGTGACGGATGACATCGCAGGTTCTCACTTCAGAAAATGTGTTGTCCTATTATTTATTCAGAGCTCTGCTTTTTTCTTCTTCTTCTTTTTTTTTTTTTTTTTTTTTTTTTTTAGCTCGCTTTTCCTTTCCACTTCCTAACTTCTCCTCCCAACTCTCCTCCCCTAGTTCCCACTTCCCATTGCCCCTCCTCATCTCATTCCACGTTCCCTCTCGCCCTGTCCTTTCCCGTCCCTGTTTTCTGTCTGATCTGTCACTCCATCTCCCTGCTAGGAAATAAGAGCTGCAGTCTGAAGTGTCCTAACCTGGCTTAGTTCTACCCTCTCCTGCTGTTGTGCAAACGGACACCTGCACGCTATCCCTTTCGGTGGAAAGTTTATTCCAGAGATTTCGTTCAGTCAGATTTTTTTTTGGGTCTCAGTTTCCAATGTACATTCATGGCAAACTGACGTACATTTGAAGTAATAGTTTGTGTCACGATTTGTTGTGTTTCATGTGCCCATTTGGGATTTCACGTGAAACGCCCCCATATTTCATCATTTCTATAACAGTGCAGAATTTACATGCTTTCCTGGTACTTTTGTGCAGGTCTGTCATTGTTACATCAAGAGAGAGACTGCTGTATTTGCTGCTTCAGCGCTGTTTACTTGCTTGACATAATGATACTTTCGAGTCGTTTTACCGTATTTAGCACCAAATATGCTCCATCTTATTTCAATATTCGATTGATACATTTATTTGTATTTGCCCCTCTGATTGTAAAAATGGTATTACATAGTCTGATCTTGACAGAATGTAACTTAATTTTGAGTACAATTTTTTGTATATAGTTTTTTTCACATGTTACATCCGTTTGTAAAGAAATAATTGTGAGATGAGAGATCAAAATTTCGAAGAATGTGTAATCATTGAAAGAGATAAAAATTTCTAAGAATATGTCACTGCCGTAACAGTGAAAATTCTGCTGAAAAGTTAGTTGCAGCTTAGTAGTAGCTGTTCGGTGATATTGGGAATTGATATATTGTTTTTAGAGTCAGCCATTTAAAATAATGTCCATGCACGCAGACATTGTGCTTTTTGGGGACATCAAACCAACACCAGAACAAAACAACAACAAAAGCAAAGCAGAGAGAGAAAGGAGGGAACATATATAAACATTATCTTGGAAAATAATACGTACGCTGATGTCCCTCTATCCACCATTTTTTTTTTTTGTCAGCTGCCTTATTTACAGGTTTTAGTGTACACGGCTACGTAAAAATGTTATTTATCCCCCCTTTTTTTAACTTTTCCATTTTTTTTTGTCTTATAGTCTGCTGTTGAAATGGATTTTTTTTTGCATCACAGTTACCGTTTTTGTTCATATACACATGCTGACAATCCATATAAAAGCATTCAGTATTACTGCTTTCATAGAAACATTTGTGAAAACAAGTATGATCTTCTGACGTATTTGATCTTCCATAGTACTTGTAGCAGGCTTTGTGGACATTGTGCGCAGCTCCTTAATGCCCCCCACGTTGGGAAAGATGACGTCAGAAAATCTCTGAGTTGTCCCTGTTTTGTTGTTGTTGTTGTTTGTTTGTTTGTTTTGCGATTGATCAGGTAATAAAAGAGATGAATAGCTGATTGTTGCCAGTCACGTGCTCACCTTTTCTTTCAGATCACTTCACGGAGGAAAACTCTTTTCTTTCTCTCCCCCACCCCCTCCCCTTCTACAAGATAGGTTAATGCGCTTTATGAAGGGATTAACCGAACAACAGTTTACGGTGTTTGACCTTTTTTTCAGTGCACTAGGATATATGAGATCTCAAGTTGCGAGCCATTGCAGGCGTCTATGAGAAGGGGGAGGGAGAGGTGGATTGTGAAGGGTGAAGGGGGTGTCTGGTAGTTGTGAGAGTTATTCTCACTTGTTAAAGGCTTGGCACAAAATGTGTCTGAACGAGAAGTGACTCTACATTTCATTTCGTCCAATTTTTGCGTTCGATTAGGATTTTTTTTTTTTTATATACATGAAAGAGAATGGAGAATGTGTGCACTTTCGATGTGATGAGAATGAAGAGGCGAGTGAAAGCAACAGACAAGGCGAACAGATGATGATGAGCTGAATGATGGTCATGGCTCTGGTAGGATGAAATATTTAGAGATGGATGCGTGATGGCTTTTTGATGAATAAATATGATGAATTAATTAAAATCAGTGAACACAAAACAGCAAAGCTGAAGTAGCTCTAACGTATCAATTACATACAGCCCTAAAAGTAAATCAGTGAGACAAATGACATTCGTTAGATTCCAAGACCTACAAATAAACAGTCCTCTGAATGTCTCGGGGAAAATCAAGACGTTGGCGTAAACACCGAAACAACTCCATTTTCCATGGCAGAGGAAGACCACAGCATCAAACCGAATGTCAAACGTATTGAAAGCTTAAGAGTATTTCATTTCTAAAAGCTACTTTGTTATTTGTTTTACGATGACATTTGAAGTTGAAAGCCGACCTTTCCTTTTAAACGTACTTCTTCCTTCTGTAGGCTCGGGTTGTGATCCAGGTATTTTCGCTGAGTGTTGTCCACACAGCATGGGGAGACGTGTGTGCGGCGAATAGGCACAGGGTCTGCGTGGGAAAGAAGGGACGAAGCTGTTGTGTAGGTCAGGGGGTCATGACGTAATTCATGCCTCTCATGCCCATGCCCGGTCACCTGGTACCAGAATGGTCCTGAGGCACAGAGCACGGTAACATGTCTCCCACATCTTCTTCTTTCATGAACATACAAGTATTTAACACCGTTCACCAACTAAAGCAAAAAGTGCCGCAAATCCAGGACAGGAGAGCAAGAGCATGTGTTGACCATCCTATATGTTTAAGGAAAAAAAAAAACACGAAAATGTCGCTTTCAACTTTTTTTTATTTAAAAAGAATTAAGGCGAAATGCTAGGGCAATAAATTGCCAACAAAAAAAGAAGCCAAGACATACATCAAAGGAAGGCCAAGGCGAGCCAAGCACTGGACTGAACGAAACTGACACTTCAATCGTGGTTGAAGGATGCGGCTCTGATGTGGGTGTCGGCTTTAAAGGGTAACCTTAATGAGGTCTGCGTACGACAAAAAAAAAACAGATTCGCTTTCATCCTCTTTTTCTATTCTCCCAGCGTACCTCTCCCTTCCTGACCTCACATCAAAGTAATCCCTTTCCTAAAGCGCTGTAACACAGAATCTCGATTCCATAGTCCCATCTTGCTAGGTCAGTCCTGACACAGCTCAACACCCTCGTTCATTTTGCAGGTGTAACATATTTACAAACGAAAGGACAAACACAGGCAAACATGGGCAAAAAGTAGTCATGGTCAATCAATACTGACACTGTTAGCATTCATCGAGTGCTATTCTGCTTCCGACGTGTATGCAGTAAACAGCGTATTAAAGTGTCTTCTTGATTCATGCTGCAGTCAGTACAGTCTGCTGTGATTTTCATCAAACGAAAAACAATGTTCCGTCTCTTCTTGCAGACATGAACATTTTTTTTCTTAACTCATCTGGAAAACAGTCTTACTGATTCTACTGCCATGAAAAGAATGCTATGACATTTATGGAGGAAACTAAAGTGTTCATTCTTTTGCCATCAAAACAAAACCATAATAGTCATTAAAGAGAAGCGTCCTCTTGGTTTTTATTGCTGTCAGATCAAAAGCACAATCATCAGTAAAAAGAGACAGAGCGTTGAATTGATTTGTACTGCTGTCAAAATAAAGCAATAATTTTCGTCAAGAAAACCGAGTTTCGCTGCTTTGCACTGCTGTCAAAATCTGACCTTCATCAAAGAAACCAAGTGTTCTGCTGAGTTGGTTCACGGTAAAAACAAAACCATGATCTTTGTTAGCAAAACAAAGTATTCGTTAATTCCAGCTGCTGCCGAAACAAAACAGTGATCTTGATCAGGGAAACCGTTTGATTCTTTCAGCTGACAAAACAAACTCGTCAAAGTCGTCACAGAAGAGACTGTTCCGACTGATTTCCACAGACAAGGAAAATGTGTCTTCTTGATTCACGCTGCCACCAAAAAAAAAAAAAAAAAAAAAAAAAAAAAAAAACCACCTTCGTCAAGGAAACAGTGAGTTCTACTGACTGTTAATGTGATCAGAACAAAGTTGTCAAGTTCATTGCAGAAGCAAGGGGCTGTGTTCATTCCAGCTGATAAACTAAGCATATTCATCATGTTTATGTTCGAAACAAAGTGTCCCCATTGATTCATGCTGCCGTTAAGAATATTCATCGTCATCATAAGGGAAACAGCGTTTCTTATTTGGGCCATCAAAACAAACTTGTCAAATTCAGTAGAGAAGCAAAGCATGTTGTTGTTTTCTGCTGGCATCAAAAAACATGCTCGTTGTCTTTGTGTCAAAAACAAAGTGCTCAGCTGATTGCGACTGCCGTGAGAACAAAGTCATCAACTTTTATCAGAGAAAGAAAAAGAGTTCATTGGTTCCTGTTGTCTTCAAAAACAAAATTTTCTGATTCATTCGAGGTACAAACTATGCTGTTCATTGGCACAGCCGTGTAAACAAAGCCATGATCTGGTTTCATTGTAGCTGGTGAAATTGGTAGGGCAGGTTTCCAGTGTTTGTGAAGAGCAGCACTCAGCAATGTGCGTGGACGACGTGACGTCCTGTTAGCCACAACACAAGCACAAAGATCATGTGCGTGGACGACGTGACGTCCTGTTAGCCACAACACAAGCACAAAGATCATGTGTGTGGAAGACGTGACGTCCTATTAGCCGCAACACAAGCACAAAGATCATGTATGTGGAAGACGTGACGTCCTGTTAGCCACAACACAAGCACAAAGATCATGTGCGTGGAAGACGTGACGTCCTGTTAGCCACAACACAAGCACAAAGATCATGTGCGCGTGAAGACGTGACGTCCTGTTAGCCACAACACAAACACAAAATCATGTGTAAGGAAGACGTGGCGTCCTGTTAGCGACAACACAAGCACAAAGATCATGCGTGTGGAAGACGTGACGTCCTGTTAGCGACAACATAATCACTATGATCATGTGTGTGGAAGACGTGACGTCCTGTTAGCGACACCACAATCACTATAATCATGTGTGTGGAAAACGTGACGTCCTGTTAGCGACACCACAATTACTATGATCATGTGTGTGGAAGACATGACGTCCTGTTAGCGACAACACAATCACTATGATCATGTGTGTGGAAGACGTGAATGCCCTGATACAGACAACACAACGTCCTGTTAGCGACAACATATTCACTATGATCATGTGTGTGGAAGACGTGACGTCCTGTTAGCGACAACATAATCACTATGATCATGTGTGTGGAAGACTTGACGTCCTGTTAGCGACAACACAATCAGTATGATCATGTGTGTGGAAGACGTGACGTCCTGTTAGCGACAACACAATCACTATGATCATATGTATGGAAGACGTGACGTCCTGTTAGCGACAACACAATTACAATGATCACGTGTGTGGAAGATGTGACGTCCTATTAGGGACAACACAATCACAATGATCATGTGTGTGGAAGACCTGAAATCCTGGAGGAGACAACACAATTACTATGATCATGTAGGTGGAAGAAGTGACGTTCTGGTGGAAACAACACAATCACTATGACCATCTGTGTTGAAGACGTGACGTCCTATTAGAGACAACACAATCGCTATGATATGTGTATGGAAGACCTGACGTCCTGTTAGAAACAACACAATCACTATGATCATGTGTGTGGAAGATGTGAATGTCCTGATACAGACAACACAATCACTATGATCATGTGTGTGGAAGACGTGACATCCTGTTAGCGATAACACAAGCACAAAGATCATGTGTATGGAAGACGTGATGTCCAGGTAGAGACAACACAATCACTATGATCATGTGTGTGTGAAGACGTGACGTTGTGTTAGAGACAACACAATCACTATGATCGTGTGTGTGGAAGACGTGACGTCTTGTTAGAGACAACACAATCAGTATGATCATGTATGTGGAAGACGTGACGTCTTGTTAGAAACAACACAATCAGTATGATCATGTGTGTGGAAGACGTGACGTCTTGTTAGAGACAACACAATCACTATGATCATGTGTGTAGAAGACGTGACGTCCTGTTACAGACAACGCAATCACTGTGATCATGTGTGTGGAAGACGTGAATGTCCTGGTACAGACAACACAATCACAATGGCCATGTGCGTGGAAGACGTCCAGTTTTGGCGCCTGGTGACGTTCTCTTCTGTGGAAAATGTCAGTCCAGACGAAGACACCTGAAGTAATTGTGTGTGTGTGTGTGTGCGTGCGTGCGCGCGCGCGCGCGCGCGTGCGTGTGTGTGTTTCGCGCGCGCGCGTGCGCACGCGCGCGCGAGCAACTGGTGCCAGCAATATAACATTTCGTCAGAACATTGGAAACATGAATGTTACCAGGGTCTGTGATATATTGTTTGATTTCGGAATACTGGGCCTTTCTGAATGTAATACTAGGTCTGCGCATTCTCTGGTTCAGCCGTTTTTTGTTGTTTTTTTTTTTTTTGAAAGGACCATTTCCGAGACTTTGCAAACCAAGAGATTCAAGTGCCACTTCAGAGTGGACGTACAGTATTTAGGTGACTGGGGAGATGAAGAGGCCTCCAACGATCAAGGAATTTGGCAGGAGGGGGGTGGGGTGGGATGTGGGAGCTGCACGGGAGACGATGCACCACAGGGTACCAGGACTGAGTTGGCAATCTGGAACACGCAGCATTACTGTTGCCTGTTCTAGCGGACATTTCTGAGCAGTCCAGTTGATGACACAGAAAGAAGGGAAAGTATGAAGGTTCTAGATCTTTGCACGATAGCATGAAAACAGCCAGGGCTTCAAAACCAAATCGCTCCATTCATTTATTGATCCTGGAAGCAAATACTTCATTTCAGGTGTGAATTCCAGTTAGTTAAAAGCAGCTTGAATGGAGATTGCATTCAATTTCCACCCTGAAAGGATATTTCATTCTTCTCCACCCTGAGAGGTTATTTCATTCATTTCCACCCTGAAAGGAGATTTCATTCAGTTTCCACCCTGCGGTGATATTTCATACTATTTCCACCCTGAATCCAAACGTTTACACGGTGTAATCCATTCCCTGTCTGCTTCGGTGTTCATGAGTTCTTGGGATATGGGCTGCACCCCGACGTCATTTCTGACACACCATAACCAGACAGTGAATGCTACGTCAATGCGTGGATCTGAATGGCTCGTATCCCTTTAAGGTTTCGCCGCTCTTTGCTGTAGTGCGATCTATCATCACTCTGACATGCCTCCTCTTCACTCTGGTTTGAAAGCATTTCATCGCAAACAACACAGCCTTTACTTCCAGACCGTTTATGTGGAAAACTTTCTCACAAAGCAACTCCCAACCTCCTGATGACTCTCTTTCACAGAGGCAGCCCCATCCTGTGAGGCTGGCATCTGTTGTGATCCCAATGTCAGGTTCACTCCCACAAATGTCATTTTCGTCTTTCTCCACATTCTCAACCCCCCCCCCCCCCCCCCCCCCCCCCCCCCCCCCCCCCCCCCCCGCCATTGACTTATAATGGCCCACTTTTTACGACGGGAAAACCGGCAACCATCTAAACTATCACCTGAACCAAATCTCCTGATGCTGGACTGGTTTCTCAGAGCAAGCTTTATCGTGCCAGTCAGTAAGCTTGTCCTTGTTTTTTTCAGTCAGACCTACTTCATAGTCACCAAGCCAATTCATTACATCATAGGACTTAATTCTTGTGGTAGGTTAGAAAACGGGTGCCAATATATTTCATGTAGACCTTCTTGGTGGCTCCTACAAATAATGAATTTAAAAAAATGTTGTTGTCTGACTTTGGTTTCAAAAGTGCAGTGAACCAGAAATGGCAGGCACCAATCTGTTTGGCAGGAAATTATACCATAAGACATTTGCCTCTTCATACAAATCTCAATATCTTCAGTTCATGGATAATAAACATTCTTGAATTCAATGTATGTCAGAAAGCAGTTCCTCTTGATTATGGTTAGTGCTGTGTTGCCTGTGTCCATTTTAAAGATGCTGGTCTATCATCTATCATCATTCTGACGTGCTTCCTCTTCACTCTGGTTTGAATCCAGTCGGCTTGTCAATCCAGTCGGCTTAGATTTAGAATTATATGACGGGATTAATCTCTTTTTGTTCAGTGAACACTGGGGAAAGCATTTCATCAACATTCTGATTACGTTGTGAGATCACTTGTTTTAAACCTTTTTTTTTGTTGTTGTAAATTTCAGAATCAATGATTTGGCGATCATTTGGGCTTACAGCTTCCATTTTATGACAGGACAGGATAGTCAGTTCCATGGCTGAGCAAACTCATACCATCTTTGCTACTTGAATCATTTGTAAAATGTCAGAGTTAGATGTGATCCATGGCCATTCATGCCAGAAAAAAAAAACAACTTTCTAGCAGAAAAAAAACTAGCAGTCTATGCCTCAAACGATTGGATCAAACGGAAAATGCTGAAGGGAAAATCGCTTTCCTCTCTTGTTACTGAGTACTGGGATTCTTGTGACTCTCGCATTTGGGATTTTTACAGTGATGACATTTCTAGCAGCATTCAGACCCTGCTATAGAAACAAATAAACAAAAGAATATCGTCAGTGTATTGTACTTTCTGGGACCTGCTTTTCTCATCATCCCAGGCTTTTAAATCGAAACATCCAGTTAGTCTGAGAGAAATGGGCACTGTTGCTGTCTCAATCACGTTTTTTGGTGTTGTCGTCGAAAAGGTGACCTGTAATTGGGATAGATTCATCGTAAATCAGCGTGAATTGTGTATTTGATCATACTGCGCTGTGGAAAGAAGATCTTTTGGGCTGCGTGTCCACACAGTGTGACTGAATCCACGCAGCTTTGCGCAGCGTCAAGGAGTTATGCACAGGGATTTGTGTCATTAGCTTTCAGGGGCGTGGGTAATTGCTGTGGATGCCTTTAGAATCACTCTCTCCATGTGTTGGTTCATCAGATCAGGATGATTTACCTCTCGAGGCAGCTTGGATCAAATGACTGTAGTAGCAGTTGGGACAAGAAGTTCAGGGCAATTGAAGCCACTTCTTTGTTTTTGACATTGGTGGCATCGTGACTAATAGTCCACCCATGAACTGAAATTTTGCTTCTGTTCGCATCGAATTCAAGGACTACATAACTTTAACATCCGAGATGCTCGGGGATTCACTAATATTACAGGGCGGTTCTGAATAGCTGTGTTTCATGGTTTCTGAAAGAAGCCGGCCAGTGCCAGAGTATTTAATTGGCCCAATTTGCCCAAACGCAAGCGTTGTGTTTTCATCTTAAAGTCCACACATTAGTACCAGCACACCAACTGCTTCTTGTATGAATCCATAAAAACAAAGCAGATGTTGAACTTGTTGGAAACTTGAACACACACAACACAGAAAAAATTAATCTATACCATTTTTTTTTTTTTTTTTTTTTTTGCAGAGCATATCCAAGAATTTGGCGTACGGCTGTCTGGCATACAAGCCTGGCATCCCGCTGCATCTCATATGTTTACCTCTGTCCATTCACCAAACGATTCTGATTTCAATCAAAGCGAGTACGCTATAAAGCTTCAGGCAGCTCATGCATAAACTGTTTCAAAAGTAAATGATGAAATCAAAACACACTGTGTCTCAAAAAAAAAAAAAAAAAAAAAAAAAAAAAACTAGCCAGGAAGACAGAAGATATTCTTTTTTGTTTTCAGTGTTATGGAAATGAAGATCTTAATACCCCGGAAAAGCGGGACACTTGCATACACATGAAACAAATTTCTTCGGTGTTCCAAAGGATGACCAAGACGTCGAACTGAAACTCGAAAGCACAAAGGTATCTGATTTCTAAGATACATTGTCATTTCTATCACTAAGGCATTTGAAGCTGAGGACAGACCCTTCTGGGCGATGGTACACAGTCTAGGTCTCTCTGTGCCTTTGACACCACCTTGGTAGTATGCAGGTTTGGCTCAGGAGGGGCTGGTCCACACATGCACAGAGCGTAGAAGTACGCAATAAACGGGCACGAGGAATGTGAGGACAGTAAGGGCATAGTGTTTTTGTGTAGGTCAAGCGTCAACCCGTTCTTAATGCCTCTCACTCACGTATCCGTGCACCTGGCACGGTCTTCTGCCCGACTGAGGCACACAATGTCATGACCATGAACAGCTCTTCAGCATTACCTTCTTCCATGAACCAGCCGGCTTTCCATCCCTAGGCGTTTCCCAAAGTGAAGGGTGCCACAAACCTGCAAAGGGAGAACGCGAACGTATGTTGCATGCTTAAATAAACTGGGAACACAATAACGGTGCCTTGAAAATCTGACTGAAGTGCTTAGGAGGTACAAATTGCAAAAAACTAACGTACGTCAAAGGAAACGAAGGTGAGCCAAGCAACAGACCAAACGAAACTGACACTTCAATCGTGGTTGGAGACTGTGGCTTTGATGTGGGTGTCGGCTTAAAAAAATAACTCTTAATGAGTTTTGTGCAGGACAAAAAAAAAAAAAGGATTCACTCTTCATCCTCTTTTTATTACCTCTTTACATAACCCAGCCACCACCACAACCCCCTTTTCCCCCCTCTCTTCCTGATCTCGGATCAAACCCACCCGTTTCCTAAAGAATCTGGATTCCAGAGTCCACCATCTCGCTTGGCTTACTCAGCGCGTCTGAACATACTCGTTCGCGTCGCCCGTGGAGCATATCACAATTGGAACTATTAAAACAGAAATGTATGGGTGGTGGGGATGAAGGTCAGGTAGGATAGGGGGAAGAGTCGTAGTTAATTCGTGCTGACATTGTTGGTTCCCATCAGGCGTTTCTTTGCTCTGCAGCTGGGCACAGCAAAGTGCACTCTAAACATTCTCTGTATTCCTGCTGCTGTTAGAACAAAGCTTTGATCTTCATAAATTAAGCAGTGTCTTCTAAATTCAAGCTTCTGTTAGAACAAAGTATTATTATTATTATTATTATTATTGTCGTTGTTCGTATTGTTGTTGTTATTATGATTATCATTTTTTTCATAATGATGATGATGATGATGATGATGATGATGACGATGATGTTGATGATGATGATGATGATCATCATCATCATCATCATCATCATCATCATCATCGTTGTTGTTGTGGTTGTCGTCGTTACCAATACTATCACTACCATTATGATAATTGTAATTCGTATGACGACGATAATGATGATGATAAGCGCCTGTCCTCGGTTGGAGACTAAACCCTACGCGCTTAAAAAATCTATGCTCTCCTTGCACAACGGGCTGTCTACCTGGGTAGAGCCAACTGAAGAGTTGGCTGCCGGCGTCCCATTCAGTTTTATTTCCGCGTCATTCAGTCTGTCAGTCGCTCAGATTTTTTCCATTCACATTTTCATTCTGTCGGTGCATGCTGTGTGAATATGTGTCAACAGCTGCCAAACTGGCCTTCTCTTCCGAAATTTGGTGTTGGGATTTTAGTGTGTGTAAGAAGTTACACGTACGTTCGTACTTGGAACCACGGCTTATAATCTCATTCAAAGGACTTTTTGGGAAGTGACGTCAGAACCAATATTAGCTCTGAAGGATCCTCATCAGAGAAAACACCGTCTCCTTGACAGCTGCTGGCAAAGGGAAGCCATCATCTTCCTCAAACGAACAGTTTCTCCCTGATTCCTGCTACTGCCAAACACGTTACGATATTCTGTGGAGAAACAGTAACTCCTTGACTCCTGCAGCTCTCAATGAAACAATGCCACATCTTCTTCACCAGAGAAGCAATGTCTTCTTGATAAGTGCTCTGTCAACACAAAGCCAGGATTCCTTTTCAGAGAAAGAGTGTTCCCTCCTGACCCCTATGATGATCAAAACAAGGTGATTTTAATTTAGGACGACATTAAGCCCTTCGTTTCTCCTGTGGGTAAAACAAACCTTATCAGAAGAAACGGCAGATCCTATTGATTCCTACCGCCGTCCAAAAGCCATCTTATTCATCAGTAATTTATACAGTGTTCACTCATTCCTTCTGCCGTCAAAGCACACCCATGATCTTCATCAAGGAAACATAGTGTCTGCTTGATTCATGCTGCTGTGTGAACGAAGCTGTCAGATTCGTCACAGGAACAAAGTGTTCTACTGATTCCTACAGACATGAAAACAGTGAACATCTCCAGCAGGGAAATGTTGTTCTGTTGCCTCCCGCTGCCGTTGAAACAAACTCATCTTCATGAAGGAAACAGAATGTCCTGTTGATTCCCACTGCCGTCAAAGCAAGGATGTAAAATCCGTTGCAGAAACAATCTTTCCTGTTCAATCCTGCTGCCATTAAAAGGAGATTGTCAAGTTAATTGTAAAACAAACTTTTCTGTTCATTCCTGTTGGCATAAAACAAGGTTGTCAGATTGATTGTAGAAACAAACTCCTGTTCATTCCTGCTGCCATAAAAGAAGGTTGTCAGATTGATTGTAGAAAGAATTTTCCTCTTCATTCCTGATGCCATCAAAACAAGGTTGTCAAATTGATTGTAGAAACAAACTTTCCTGTTCATTCCTGCTGCCGTAAAACAAGGTTGTCAGATTGATTGTAGAAACAAACTTTCCTGTTTTTTTTCCTGATGCCATCAAAACAAGGTTGTCAAGTTGATGTAGAAACAAACTTTCCTTTTTTTTTTTTCCTGATGCCATCAAAACAAGGTTGTCAAGTTGATTGTAGAAACAAACTTTTCTGTTCATTCCTGCAGCCGTCTAAACGTGTTCATACCTTTATGTCAGAAACAATTTGCCCCAGGAATTGCAGATGCCGTCAAAATGAAGTCGGCAAACTCATCACAGAAACAAAGCGTTTCATCGATTCATGTTGTCATCAAAACGTGAGTCTTAAAACCCATTGCAAAAAAAAAAAAAAAAAAAAAAAAGAGTCCTATTAATTTTGAATGCCATCAAAACAAAGTCATAAAATTCATAACTATTGTCATGAAAACCAAATTATCAAACTCGTTATGGAAAGAACGTTCTGTTGATAACAGATCAGTCTGAACAAAGCAATCATCCGATTTTACAGGCCGTCAAAGCTGCTGTTGGAATTGGCAGGACGAGGTTTCAATGTTTGTAATGCGAGCGGTGCACAGCCAAGTGTTTGGAGGGCGTGTTGTCGTGCTGGCGACAGCACAGCCATCCATCCACCACGATGGTGTGCTACGTCTGGAGTCCCCCGGCGCTCTTTTCTCGGGGAAACATCAACCCGGGTGCACGTGGGGCCACTTGACAATAAACATCCTTCAAGATAAACACGGTTTGACCCCAGGGTAGGGGTGTGTGCGTGCGTGCGTGCGTGAAAAAGTTTATCGGTAAAATAGCACTAATTTTATCTGTACAAATGTCACACGTAGCGCCTATCCTATACCATGGCAAGCTGATTGGTGTAAACAGACAAGGAAATCGCAATGTGCGACCAGTTTCGGTTTTTGTGCCGTAAGTGCGTCAGAATGTACAAATGTGTCACAATGCGTTCGAACAACTGAAATATACATTAGTGTGTTTTTGTTTTGGATATTGGTGTGGAACTTACCATTCAGGATAGTGTTTTAGGAAAAAAAACAAACAAACAATGAAAGAACAATGAGATTGTTAATATTCTAGGATGCACTTGCATTGTCAGTTCAAACTTCTCAGTAATAACATTCACTTTTACAGCGACTTTTGTCAGGAAATCGTTTGCTTTTGGAAAAAATCACACACAATTATTTATTCTTCATTCGTTGTTTGCTTGTTTAGAATTTCCAGCATACTAACTTGAAAACTGAATGTCGAAGATATTCATTGAGTTTGTTCTAAAGAACATTTCGTTCAACACCTCATCAGGGACTTAGACTCTCTCTCTCTCTCTCTCTCTCTCTCTCTCACACACACACACACACACACACACACACACACACACACACACACGCACACTCACACACACACGCACGCACACACACACGTACGCACACGCGCACATGCAGCACGCATGCTATTGTTGTTCGTCCTTCGAGTTCGATGACCATGACTTCAATCTCAGATGGAAGATCGCTGAGTGTGGGTCCGCAGGTGGCTGGTGAGGCCGATCTGGGCCCGGAAGGAACGCCCACATGTGGGACACATGTGGGTGGGTGCTACAGTGGAGGTGGAGGTTGCTCTGGCCTTGCGCGCGGCTCGCCTTCTCACAGTTTCAGCTGTGCGTCTCTTCTCTGATGTACATGCACCCTTTGTGATGCTGCTTCACCAGGCTGGGTGGTCCAGGGCAAGCGACTCCCAGGTGTTAGAGGCTGATGTTCAGGCCTTTGAGGGACACTTTAAGGCAGTCCTTGAAACGTTTCTTCTGCCCCCCCCCCCCCCCCCTCCCCCCAACTTGGCGCTGGCCCCGACTCAGTTCTCCGTACAGCAGTTGTTTCGGCAGTCGACTATCTGGCATTCTGACGATGTGGCCAGCCCATCTGGCTCGGGATTTCTGAAGGAGAGTGTAGATGCTGGGGATGCTGGCCCTTTCCAAGACCTCAGTGTCTGGGGTTTGTCCTGCCACTTGATGTGTAGGAGTCTGCGGAGACAGCTGAGGTGAAAATGGTTGAGCTGTTTGGCGTGTCTGCTGTAGACAGTCCCACACACACACACACACACACACACACACACACACACACACACACACACACACACACACACACACACTTAACTCCAATCTATAAAGAAAATTCTATTGACATCAAAGTCCAAGATAACAGTCTAATATTGTCCAGCCCTTCTAGAATAAAACTTGATACTATTATCGCACAATCTAAAATTGCCAAGTTGCTTTGATGGGTTGTTTTTTTTTTTTTTTTTTTTTTTTTTTTTAGTTTAAGCATTGTTAGATAATAATGACGTTGTTAGATTATTTTTCGTCTAATATCATCAATGGCGAATAGACGCTAAATAAACCACTGAACTGAACTGAACTGAACACACACACACACACACACACACACACACACACACACACACACACACACACACACACACAATTGTCTTGTATGCCCCATTACTTTTATGTTCTCTTTTTGAAATGCATCATGTGAAAAACTTCTTTAAGATACGTAGGCCCATTTTAAGATTCAGTCTTAAGGATGGGAGTGACGGCCTGTCACATGTGCAAACAGGCATAGAGGTCCATGCTCGTACTGAAAAAAGTGAACACTCTTCTTTAGTGAGTCGAGAGAGATCATTCGGTCCAGTTCCAGAAATAATATAAAGAAGCAAAGTAACAATGTGCTGCAGCTTATTCTTCACTCTAAGGGAAGCCACTGCAGCTTGTTAAGGGGATCCATGCATTGAGATTTATGTACTTCAAAGGTAAACTTGGCGGCTAAATTGAAAACGTGCTGGAGAGGTTTTAAAAGGTTTTGTGGACGCCGATTAGAAAGTTATTCTAAAAGTTTAAGAGGAAAGATAAAGTTACTTGCCCGTCAGACTTACATAACTAAACATGTTACCACACAGACACAACCCATTTCGACCCGTTGGAATTCTTATTGGTATTATTCGCACTGAGATCGAAAAGATACGGGATCGTCCTCTTGTCTGATACTTTGTTAATGTTGTTTGTCCTGCCTGGAGAATGCCAGTGGGTCGAAACGCGCGTTGTGTTTGTCTGGTGACTTGTTTGTTGTATTCGTTTGGCGGTCCAGTATCTTTCCTTGTGCTCATTGTGCTTCAGTTACCCCGCCTGCACCACCCCAACTTAACAACCTACTGTAGTTTAGGCTTGAAAGAATGTACACGTTAATATCTTGGTTCTATCTTGTGTGGTACCTTAGCGGATACAACTGTTGCATCTGAATTCAGATTACGCCGCCAGATATGTTGTTGGTTGTGTTGTACCACTGAGAGATTCTGATCAGGGACAACGCAAAGTCAAGTAGACAGTCAGAGAACAACGTAACAGCATTTCCAGGAAGGAATGCGAAGGTAGTGAAGAAGACTTGGCAGATTGAGGGAAAATTCGTGGGAGTTCTGTTGACCGTCATTCACATTCAAACACTCATTTGACACCAAAGTTTTAACTTTAGAGACACCACCCTAGAGAGGTTGAACAAGAAGACTGCATAAAAGAGCTGCAAATATTCAGCTGAATGCCAATATTTCATGATGGAGAGAGAGAGAGAGAGAGAGAGAGAGAGAGAGAGAGAGAGAGAGAGAGAGAGAGAGAGAGAGAGAGAGAGAATGCGTGTAAATGTGATTTGTATAAGGAGCTTACATAGTATAAACAGCCCAGGGCCAAACAGATACCTCTAAGGTTTATGCAGAAATCCAGAAGCATATTGAAACATTTATTTTTGCTGACAAAAACGGTCCACCTTCTTTCATAAAGACAGGGACAATTGTTTGCGAATTTAAGTTCAACACCTAGCCGTCTATGAAGAAGTTTGTATCTAGTATATCGAAGGCAGCCGAAAGATCTACGACTAGGAGAATGGAAACTTTGTCATCACCAGGAGAAGGTAGTTTAGAATACAGAGAAAAGCAGTTTTTGTGCTATGTCCTGTTTAAAAGGCTCACAACGATGCACCCTGAAAAGATTGTGTCTGATAGATGAGGGAAGGGTTGCAAGGGATCAATCATTTAAGAAACTTAGGCAGAAATGTTTTCATGTCATTGCATCCAAATTGGATTTCTGTCTGTATGTGTTGAGTTTCAGTTCCACGAGGTTTCGGTTTTTTACTGAGGTCTCGATTCTATAGGAAAACCGCAGACGTGAATCGTTCATGGTGTTTGAAACTGGTGCTAGCAAAATGTCAGTCTGTTGAAAAGGAATCTTAAACGGCGCGTACATCAAGCTCACACGTGTTTGTGAGATGATCTTTCATATGACATTTTCAGAAATGGGAGAGAACTCATAAAGGAGGACGACAGGAAATGTGGAGAGTTTTAAAAACTGTTGTCAACGAGATGAGAGGAAAACAATCACAAACGGTTAGCATTTCATTTCTGAGAAATTCAACAGATGTGTCCTTAAGGACCCAGCTCCACGCAGGAAAGAGCCAGGATAACTAC
Organism: Conus betulinus; assembly: GCA_016801955.1. Classification (NCBI taxonomy): domain Eukaryota; kingdom Metazoa; phylum Mollusca; class Gastropoda; order Neogastropoda; family Conidae; genus Conus; species Conus betulinus. The sequence continues at coordinate 165,219 of JADBJO010002112.1, forward strand.
GAGACTTGATTTCTCTCACAGCACATGACACAAATAAAATATCGTGGGTGATCAAGCCAGTTGTGGGCGCTTGCGAATGCACAGAATAAGACACAGTCTGAATAAGACACAGTATTCACGCTTATACTGAGTCTGTATGTTTGTGTTGGGGCAAACGGAGGGCTACTTTGCTTTCGGTATCACTGTAACTATTGGTTTCTGCATCGTTTCCTTTACATCTAATCTCGTACAAGTCATTGAACCAGGATTCATTTTGTCTGGGAGAGTGTACTTTGGAAGAGCTGACCAGCTTATGTTATCATAACTGTTCTTGTCTTTGTTCATATAGTTATATATAATGCTGCCCTTTTCTTTATCATTTAAAATGGCTGCACATCGTCTATTAAAAGGCAGCTTGCGAAAGACGCACCTCAATCGTTTGCTTTCGGTTGTTACTACACACATGTTTATGTATCTATCTTTTGTTGTTTTGAGTCATCACTGGCTCGCAAATTCATTCTCTCCCATTCCTACATGTAGGCTTCTTAATATACGGCTCGTAGTTGATGAATACTATGTCATCTGAATCTCTCTCTCTCTCTCTCTCTCTCTCTCTCTCTCTGCATTCTCAGTCTGTCTTTTTATCGGTCTGTCTGTCCGTCGGTCCGTCCGTCCGCCTGCCTGCCTGTCTCTCTCTCTCTCTCTCTCTCTCTCTCTCTCTCCCCCCCCCCCCCCCCCCCCCCCCCCCCCCCCAATAGTTCGTTCTCTTTATCTGCCTTTCCCGACTTAAATCAGTTCTGCTTCCTCAGGAGAGATTACAAGATCGTTTGACTGCAGTTTTCTCGGCTGCATTTGCGAAAACTGTTATGTTTCTCGAATCGGGCAGGGTGAACGCACAAGAATGAAATCAATCAATTTAGTGCATTCTCTCTCTCTCTCTCTCTCTCTCTCTCTCTCTCTCTCTCTCTCTCTCTCTTAACATGGGAATTATCCTTATTCCCTTGATTTTTTGAGAAGAGTGGGAACAGTATTCATGAGCCCTGTGTCTTGAACAGTAAACCGAATAACAGCTCAAGAGGAGGTCAGTTGCAAAGTGATGTGACAGCAGGCGAAAACTGAAACAATTTTTTAAAAGGTATTTGAACAAACTCCGCCAGACAACATGGACAAACGAATTACAGGACAAAACACTTCGCGTTTCGACCTCTTCGATCTTCTTTTTGCAAGATGAATAACATTCAGGGACAACGAAAATGGGCAACGAGCAATCTCATATCTGGTCAAATTCGGTGTCCTTTCGTTGTCCTGAGTGCTGTTTATTTTGCCTCAAAAGGACCTGAAAGGTCGATACGCGTCATTGTCTTGTGATTCGTTTGTCCATGTTACTGGCGGAGTTCTTTCAAATACGTTTTAAGATTCATAGTTGAAGAGTTACCACGTTACTCAAGATGAGCTGAATCAATGAACTGAAGGGGTTGAACAATACTGAAACAGCTACTCTGTAACGTCACTTGATTTAACGTGTGGGTTCAACAGTCAGCAGAAGAACTGCTTCATCTGAGCCAATGAATGAAAACCAGGATCGAACAGTTAACAACAGATTACCCAAGATGAACAGCAGTGACCTGGTGATCAAATTTTAATCAAATTATTTCAGATGAATAAGTCGCATCACCGAGTGAAATCGTGGGTTGAATGGGAATCAGATGACTCAAAATGAGTTTGTAGATTGAACAATTGTGAGAATACCTGGCACGAAATGAGTTGAGTCACTCAATGACTCTCGTGGTTGAAGAATTGATCAGAAGATCTCTTGAGAGAAGTTTCAGTCACTCGAGCAACTTATACTTTAACATAATTTATACTTTGACAGCTATCAGAAGATAACTGAAGATGTGTTGAGTCACTCAGTGAAATCATGTTTTGAACGTTATCAGAATAATTGCTGAAAATGAGCCGAGTCATTCAGTCAACACGTGGATTAAACAGGTAACAGTTTCTTAATATGGGATTAAACAGAGAACAGGTTTCCCTATGTGGATTAAACAGATAACATGTTTCCCTGTGCGGATTAAGCAGATAACAGGTTTCCCTATGTGGATTAAACAATTACAGGTTTTCTTATGTGAATTAAACAGATAACAGGGTTCCCTACGTGGATTAAACAGATAACAGGTTTCTATATGGATTAAACAGATAACCTGTTTCCCTATATGGAATAACAGATAACAGGTTTTCCCAACATGGATTAAACAGATAACATGTTTCCCTATATGGATTAAACAGATAACCTGTTTCCCTATATGGAATAACAGATAACAGGTTTCCCAACGTGGATTAAACAGATAACAGGTTTCCCTACATAGATTAAACAGCAGGTTTCTCTATATGGATTAAACAGATAACAGATTTCCCTATATGGATAAAACAGGTAACAGGTTTCACTGTGTGGATAAAACAGGTAACAGGTTTCCCTATATGGTTTTAAACATAACAAGTTTCCCTACATGGATTAAACAGATAACATGTTTCCCTATATGGATTTAACAGGTGACAGGTTTCCCTACGTGGATTAAACAGGTAATAGGTTCCCTGCATGGATAAAAACATATAACAGGTTTCCTTCTATGGATTTAAATAGATAACAGGCTTCCCTACATGGATTAAACAGGTAACAGGCTTCCCTATATGGATTAAACAAGTAACAGGTTTCCCTATATGGAATAAACAGATAACAGGTTTCCCTATATGGATTAACAGATATAACAGGTTTCCCTATATGGATTAACAGATAACAGGTTTCCCTATATGGATTGAACAGGTAACAGGTTTCCCTATATGGATTAAACAGGTAACAGGCTTCCCTACATGGATTAAACAAGCAACAGGTTTCCCTCTATGGAAATAAACAGATAACAGGATTCCCTATATGGATTAAACAGATAACAGGATTCCCTATATGGATTAAACAGTAACAGGTTTCCTATATCGAATAAACAGATAACAGGTTTCCCTGTATGGCTTTAGACAGATATCAGGTTTCTCAACGTGGATTCAAGAGGTCACAGGTTTCCCTAGATAGGCTGAAATTCGCCAAGGCAGCGTTCATGTCAGCAGGCAAGAATTCCCACTGATTGGCTTCCCTTACCGCATGCACAAAGCAGACTGCGGGACTAAAGAACTGCAGTGGAGAGAGAGAGAGAGAGAGAGAGAGAGAGAGAGAGAGGGGGGGGGGGGGGGGGAGAGGAGAAGGAGAAGGCAACCGAGAGAAAAGAGAACCTGGGCGCAGTTGTTCCCCCTCGCCGTGGTAGGCACGGCATCTTTGTGCTGAGTGCAGTGAAAACACGTGCGTGTCGCGCCGATCGATTCCAAATTGTCGTCTGCTCTGCTATGACAGAATAAAGGTTGGAGGTGCGGCAGTGCCGGCGTCACAGGCGCCACGGCAGGCAGGACAGTCGTTTCGGCTCGCCGTCCGCTTCCTCGTTCGTGGTGTGAATAGCCAGTGTCGGCAGTCAGCGGGGCGGAGCTGGCTGTACGTGCTCTTCGGGGCTCCTAGGAGTCTTGGCAAAGGCTGAAGTTACTGGCTGTAATCTTCGTCGTGCCGTGTGTGTGTCGAAATTCACGCTGCAATGTTTTTACATCTTGAAAACAAACAAACAGAAAACTTGCTGCGACATCCAGAGTTGGAAAGTTGAGTTTCCATGAAGCGAGCCAGGGGAACTGTCGTGCACCCTGTACATGTCTGTTGTGGCTTTGATTTGTAGCTGGGGTCTTGGTCTCAGTTTCTGAAGCAGCAGGTAGGTGTTGGTGTTTTAAGAAAAAAAAAAGTCTTGACGCTAATCTTATGTAACGGAAACTTAGCTAGCACTCGCCAAACTGTTGGGTCAGGTAAAACTCTCACTATAACTATCACCACCACCATCCCCCCAACCACCGCCTTCCCTCTTCCACACAGGAAATCACACAGAGTTAAACTCTCGCCTAGCCACAGAGTTAGTTCCGGGTGAGCCTCTTGACCTCGTGCTAATCAGAAGGCGGAGCTGCTGGCTCAACACGGGCTTTTTTTTTTTAATCAGTTTGGAAAAAAGGGACTTGGGTAAACATTTGGGGCTGGGGCGAATGTTGGAAGACAGTGCAATCACAATGTGTTTCGTGTGTCAGAGGGCTGGGCCTCTTTCTCCCAGTGTGTAAATAACACCGCACTGTGTGGTTGCGCAGTGCACTGCTGTGTGGACAAACTTCCTTATTTCGCACCTTAATTCAGGTATGATAATAGCAACCGTTTGTGGCATATCGTGAAATCTGTGGGCGTTTTTTTCGACCTGAACTTGTGTACCGTTTGCTCTAGATTTCATGTTAAATGGCAGACGTATTCACAGCGTAAGAGTTTTTTTTTTTTTTTAATTTGATTCCCAGTGGTTGTCACTGTGTATCTGGTAAAAGCTAGGAGATTCGAACTGATGACGGCTAACGTTAGTTTTGGTTGCTCTGTTATTTTGCAGGTAATCATGTGTCTGGTGTTGAGAGAGGATACGGGACCCCTTTGATTCCACGTCACTGTTCCCAGCCAGCTGGGCTCTGGGCGAGGACAGGCTGGAGTACGTGTGGCCATCATTAGCCTGCTGATCAAGGCGCGGGGACCGTATGGCCATCCTGAACTCTCTAACTAAACCTGTGGGATCTGTGTGTGGCCGTCATTCACTGACCAAAAACTGTTGGGACTTTGTAATCATCGTCAGCGATATCTAACCAAAACGTGTGAAAACTGCGTGGCCACCTTTGGAGTTGTGATCAAAGAGTGTGAGGATTGTGTGATCATCATTGACATTCAAACCAAAAAGTGCGAGGATTGTGTGTGGTCCTCACCAACGTTTTAACCAAAATGTGAAAATTGTATGGCCATCGTTAACGGTCAGACTAAAAAAAAAAGCCTTAGGTGTGTGCGGCCATCATTAACGTCCGTACTGAAGACAGCGAGGACTACAAGCCATCATTAACGCAAAGAGTGTGTGGGCATCATAAACGTTCTGACCAAAGTGTGGGAACTGTGTGACCATTATCCATGTTCTAATCTAGGAGTGTGATGACTGAGTGGATGTCATTACTGTTTTGGTCGGAAGAACGGTAGGACTGCATGGGCATTGTTGACCTTCCGAGCAGACAGTGGGGCCTGTTCCAACTTCCTGATCAAGGAGTGTGATGACTGTGTTGCCCACATTAATATTCCGACCAGAGGAGTGTTAGGACGGACTGTGTGGTGGTTATCATCGTTCTGATCGAAGGAGTGAGGCAGCACTCTGTCGTTCACTGCCTGACCAGAAGCTCTGGGAGAGTGTGGGGATTGTGTCTCGGTTGTTAACGTTGTGACTGGACTGTGTGCGCCTCTAGCTAGCCTTCTGACCACAGGAGAAGGTGGGATGACTTTGTTTGCCTTCTGACAGGAATGTAGAGGGACTGTGTGTCTTGTTCTTGCCCTGACCAAAGACAGCGTGGAAAGATCGTACTGCAGCCCAGGAAAGGACCGGTGCAGGTGATAATTGATCTGGTGACCTGGAAGGTGTTCTGTGACCTTCAGAGATCGGGTCATCTGGTGACCTGGAAGGTGTTCTGTGACAGGTGATCCGGTGACCTTGAAGGTGTTCTGTGACAGGTGATCCAGTGACCTTGAGAGTGTTCTGTGGCCGGTGATCAGGTGACCCAGAAGGTGTTCTCTAACGGCATGGCAGTGATATCACGCAGCACGCACAGTATAGGGGGTAAGTGCTTGATGGACGGTGTCCTGTCGTTCTTTCTGTCTGTCCAGTGGTCGAGGGAAACAAGCTGCTCAGTAGCGTTGTACCTCTCACCCTGTCCAAGCCCTGTCTTGAACAACGACAGATAGAAGTCGGTGTTGTGAACATCTGTTTTTTTTTTTTCCCCTGTCCTTTTTGCCTTGTGAAAGTCTGTTGACGTTTTTTTCGTGTGTTCTCTTTTGCTTTGTGAAAAGCTCTTTGTCCGTATAAGGTGAAGATCTGTTGACTTTTCTTTGTCCGTTTTGCGTCATGAAAATCTGTTGCCATTTTTCCTGTGTCATGTTTGTTTGCGTTGTGAACATCTGTTGACGTGCTCCTGAGCTTTTTTTTATGCGTTAGGCATTATTTTCACTAAACTGACTTAATTTGTTGACGAAGAGAATCTGACTTCAAAATGGAATTGGAAAGTGGAGGCTGGGTGAGCGATAGAAAAAGTTTCCATGGGTGAATCGTTAATCAGTCCCCCCCCCCCCCCCCCCCCCCCCCCCCCCCCCTTCTCTGTCCTCCTCCCCACTCCGTGTGGTTTTCGTTCAGCATAAGCGTACTTTAGACACGTGAAGGGTGACGTGTTCTGTTGGTTTTAGATTGAAATACGTAGTGGTCATGGAAACTTAAAAGCGGAACTTTCATGACATGGAAATGTACACATGGACTGGGAGACAAGAGGGAGGAAGAAAGGAAGGGAAGAGGAGACGGATGGTGAAGGGAAGTGGGGGAGGGGAGGGCAGATGAGTGTGTGTAGGGGTGGGGGTGGTCTGTTATCCGCCACACCGACATCTGACCAGTGTTGACCACTCTGTGACAGTTCTGATGAGCTGGGTCATCAACACCGGTGATGGTTCTTGGCAATTCAAGAGTTTCATGTTCGGTTATGTGACACCTGTAGTAACGATCCTTTGGTAAGTCATGGGCTACGTGTTGGATTATGTAACAACTTTTGTAGGAACGATCATTTGGTAGTTCATGGAGTACGTGTTGGATTATGTAATCACTGTTAGTAATGATCATGATCTTTTGGCAATTTAAGGGTTACATGTCGGGTTACCTTTAGTCACGATCATTTGGTAATTTATGGTTTTCATGGCGGGTCAGGTAACCACTTTTAGTGACGATCATTCAGCGGTTCACGGGTTAAATGTCGCTTTATGAAACCACCTTGGCTGGCGATCATTTGGAAATGGATGGGTTACAGATTCACGTCGACTTATTTTTACCAGATTTTTTTTTCTGTTGATTAGTCGTATGCTAGATTCTTTAATCAGTGTTTATTTATCCAAACATTTTTCTTGAACTGGATGTCGGGTTATTTGATCAATTACAATTTTGTCAATTGTTATTGTAAATGCTGGATGGTCTAATCAGGGCTATATGACTGCTTATTGGCAGTTCACGGGTTAAAGATGGGATGTTTAACTAATAATAACTAGCCTCTAAAGTTGACATTCACAAGGGAGATGTTAAGTTCTTAAATGTGTGATAGGATCAAACTCATTGGCGGTTGACTGATTAAACGTTGAATGATTGAAACGGACAACTACCGTCTTGTCGTCGGTTGCCGAGTTAAACTGTTGGATTGTTTGACCCGTGAAGTAGCCTATCAACCCATCGATGGCTGATAAATGAAGTATCGGGTTGGCGAACTGGTTAACTATCAAGGCATTGACGGTTAACGAGTTTCATGTTGGGATGTTTAACCTGTGAGAGCTGACAATTCATTGACTGTTAAGGCTTTAGTGTAGAATTTTTAAAGAATTGTTAGTGAGTTCGACAAACAACAAGGACAAAACAAATTACAAGACAAAACATGACGCATTTCGACCTCTTCGGTCTTCTTCAGGCAAGATCGACAGTATTCAGGACAATAAACACGAAGAACGAGCTTAAGTATCGGTTTATTTTACCTGTGATAACCATTACGTCGCTGATGGCTGACAGGTTAAGCGTCGGGATTTTAACGTGTGCTAATTACCAGCACAATGGTGGTTAACTGGTTAATTGCTGAGTCAGTTAATCTGTGATAACTATTGCTTCACTGACAGTTGCCGTGTTGAGTGTTTGATAATTTCAATGGCGATCAGCAAATATACGCTGTATGTTCGTGGTTTAAAAGATGCGAAATGCAACAGATGATAATTGAACATCGATTGCTTTTTTATGGACTGATTTGGATTACAAAATCGTTGATAACTGTATTTGAATGGGCATACTTACACGTGCAGTGATGGATAATGAAATACGTATCACGTATGGCTCACTGAATATCCTGTGCAAAATATTCGGGTAAAGCTTGAGCGGTGAGCGACTCGTTATTTTCAGTCTGCATGGAAGATTGAAATTCAGTCAGTGGTAACTTGCCACTGTCAACTTGCTCTGAGATGTTGAGATATTCAAACAATGATAACCTCTGCTTGTTATCCATTTACAAGTTATTGGAATATCAGTTGTGATGATTACTTTAAAGTTATCTCTTTAATTTGATACTGGAAATAGAAAACCTCTATGGGTATCTGCTTAGAGTCTATTAATATGTCTGCATCTGTTCGCCATAGAGCAATCGTGCGAACTAGCAAACGCATACGTAGCCTACGCTACCGTGCATTCGGAGTCCGTCCGTCCGTCTGTCTGTCTGTCTGTCGGTTTTCTCTCTCTCTCTCTCTCTCTCTCTCTCTCTCTCTCTCTCTCTCTCTCTCTCTCTCTCTCTGTTACAGATGGAGTGCAGTGCGTGTTTTGTTGTCTGACTCTCGCTCTCAAAAGTTTGGATGCATGTACAACTTTTCCCCTACACACACCCGCACCATACGAACATGGATAGCCAGGCAACACACGAGTTAGATTTTTCTTTCTTTATATGCTGCCTGAACCATCAATATGAATTGTTAGAAAATCAGTGCATGCTACTACATAATGTACAGATCAATTCACGTCAGTTAAGACATCAATACATAAGACACTTCAATCATCAGATATCAACGTATCATATTACGTATCTTGATATCACTCACAGATCTCGCCGGCGTCGTCCACAGTGTCTCACATATACAGTCAACACACTCGGTTCCACAGTACCCAAGCCACAGTCTACAGCACTAAAAGAAGACAAAGAAGGATAACCAAGGTCCCCACATGATAAGCAAAGCCGTTCACAAACTCAAGCAATGAAGAAGAAGAAACACGGTCTCCACACAACAAGCGCAATAAATCACGTCGAACTATCAGAAGAACCGCAGATAAAGCACAGTAATCCACAGAAGAAAAACCGCAGATTCACAAAGCACAGTAAACCATAGTAGAACTGCAGATTCACAAGGCACAGCAATCAATATTGAATCCCCGGAGAACACGATGTCAGCAAAGTCCCATAGAACACAATAAACTTCGATTCGACGTACTGTTGATCTAAAACACAAATTAATTAGCTTCTCCGTGTATTGATATTACGATGCTCACATCAATAAACTCAGCCCACCGACACATGAGGTGGTACAATTAGAGCACATAGATATTCTTGCAGGAGTTTTAAGTCACTCTCAGCGACACAGCATTCACAATATTTTCATAACAAATAAATTTCCTGATACATATTTCGCTGGTACCGTCATCAGAAGTATCGCACATACACAGTGAACATCGACGCACTACTGACTTGAAACTCAGCCTCTCTACATAGTATCACTACGGAGAAAACGACGATTAAAACAAATTAAAGTAGGCTAGACACCTAACTCGGCCATTAGTTCTTTTCTCTCTTTTCTCGTCAGATGTTATTTTTGTCATGTTTCCTATGTCATTTTAAGTTGACGTCATAATTTACGCTGACGTCTCTCTCTCTCTCTCTCTCTGTCTCAATCTCTCTGTCCACCTCCCTTCCTTCCTCTGTCTATCTGTGTGTCTCTCTCTGTCGCTCTCCCCAGCCGCTACTAAATCAGAATTAAAAGTTGACATGAAGAAGACCAATATTAGTGTGTTTTGTAAAGGTGGATGTTTGGCATACAATGAGGCATGGATCTACGGAGAATGTATCGTGGTAGTCAACGCATACAAGTATCTTGGATTTTATTTTGCTACAAGATTAAGGTTCACGTTTGGGTGTCAAGCACAGTTATAATTCACCTTTTGTATGAAATGAATAGTAGTGATTTTTTAGGTGATTCTTTTTTTTTTTTTTTTTTTTTTTTCGAATTTATTCGACTCTCAGGTGCAGCGAATCTTACAGTATGAAGCGGAATTTGGAATTTCCAGAAAGTATTCTAATAGAGAATATTCGTTTGTATGCTATGAAAAGATTTTTGAATGTAATGTAGATCAATCAGCACCAATCGTTCGTGGTGAACTTGGAAAGTATCCGATTTATGTTAATCCAGGTTTGAAATGTATCACGTATTGGCTGCAAAAATAACAGAAAAGAAGAAACCAGAATAGCATTTAAACCTTATCAGATTTTGCGAAATTTGATTTGCAATGGTAAGAAGATATGGACTGCTAATGTTCGTCAGTGCAGACATTCATATGGCTTTGCTTATGTGTGGGACGACCAGAACGTCGGAAGTATATCAGGATTTTTTCAAGAATGTTTTAAACAAAGAATGATATGCAGAATGACATGACAATGTCTACAGAATTGACAGATTTGTACAATACAGACTTTTTAAAACAACACATACGATTGAATTATACATTAAACTAAATATGAATAGGTATACTAAGAGTGCATTGAGAAGTTTTAGATTCCTGTCTCTGGCATGGCTTGCTATCGTTTAAAAATCACCGCTCTGACAGAAAAATGATAATTGGCTTGTGTAATGAGGCGACAGAAGATGAAAGAAAAACGATATTTGGCTTGTGTAATGAGGCGACAGAAGATGAAAGAAAAACGATATTTGGCTTGTGTAATGAGGCGACAGAAGATGAAAGAAAAACGATATTTGGCTTGGGTAATGAGGCGACAGAAGATGAAATAAAAACGATATTTGGCTTGTGTAATGAGGCTACAGAAGATGAAATACATTTAAACAACATTGCTGACAGTGATCATAGATCTAATTTTAATAAGTCAAAGTATTATTTTGATCCTTGTAGTTTTAAAGTCAGCTTACAGTTAGCACCAAGAAATGGACATTTTCTCTTGGTATGTACATTTATGGAGCGCAAAAGCTGCTACAAACAGTCTATTCAAAATGCTTTCCATGTTGCATGTATGTGTAACTTTTTTTTTTTCGTTTCATTTCCTTAACTAAGAATCATTCTCATTTTGTTTTATGGATGTACCCCCTTCACTATGGGCTATGGCCATAATCTGGATAAATCATTCGTATTTTTATTCGTACTCTGCCCGTCTGTTTGTCTGTCTGTCTCTCTGTCTGTCTTTCAAACACACACACACACACGCACGCGCGCGCGCGCGCGCGCGCGCGCACGCACACGCACACCACACACACACACACACACACACACACACACGCGCGCGCGCGCGCGCGCACGGAATACGTTACCTGTCTTCCCTCTTATCTGTCTAAGCTAGATCCAAAGCAGCACAACAACACGTAAAATCTGCCCCTCGGGTCCCGGACATCACTGTCCCAACGCACATATTTCCCTGTAAAAAGATCTCTGGGTGTTTTTGGCACAGGTAAAAAACCAGTAATACTCAAAGCAACTCACATGAAACATCGTCTGCAAGACGGCTCAACTGAAGTGTTTCCCCTGGAGAAAATGAACGCTGTCCAGAAAGGCTGGAAGTTAGCACATCACTCTCTCCCATCGCACATATGTCCCTACAAAAAGATCTCCGGGGTGCTTTTGGCGCATGTAAAAAAAAAAAAAAAAAAAAGTAATAACCAAAGCAACCCACGCTAGAAGTCACGTCTGCAAGATAGCAAAACTGCACGGTCTTCCGCACAGTAAATGAACGCTGTCAGAGCTGCCAAGTATGCCGCGTTCGGTGGAATTTGTTATGCTCAAATGTCTAAAAATTCTGCTCAGGAAAAAAAATCGTTTCTTCACAGAATTCTCACATATGCCGTTCGTTTAGCCGAAGAGCTGTTTCCAAGCATGCTTCCGGTTCAATTTCTTCCGCCGCCATCATGTCCACACGACCTGCTGGACCGATTAACCTTGAGGCAGAGAAGAAGAAAGAAAAAGAGGAACAGAAGCGCAGATTCAGGTTGCTTTCTGCTGTCATGATGGGAGTGCTGCTGATCCCAATCACAGTTCGACCTGTGGAAGTGTTCAGCCATGTCAGGAAGACCCTTACAGATTTTCGTCCCTCCTTGGGTCAAGACAAAACAGAAGCACTGATGATTCCGAAGTGCAAAAATGAACCAAGTCCTAAGATGAAGTTTAGTGACAGTGTGCATAAAACATGCAAAAGAGCAAACATGTGTGTTGGCAGAGCAGTGACTCCGTGAAGCACTTGATAAAAGGGAAGAAAGCAAAGTGTCTGGAATGTCATTGTTTTGTTTTGGATGTGATAGCGTATGTATTCCTCTCAACCGTCAGAAATTCCTCTCAGTTTTAAAAAACATTCCTTCTCTCAAGTCTCTCCAGAGGCCGGCGGCTCTGCACTGTAGAAAAAAGGCTCGAAGTTAGCACATGTCTCACCAATTCCTGTCTGCTGTCTCCAGGTTCTGTAATGAAGTTTGGTACGCTGATCAGTGCCATTCCGTCTTGCTGGCGTCGTCGTCTGCTCTTGCTGAAATCATGAAGACTAGCCTACTACCTTGTTGGCTCTTTGACATGAAAGCGTAATTCTCCCGACCTATTAACAAAGACAAAACGAGATTAGAAAGGCCACTTAAATATCTAGGGACAACGCATACGCTGAACCAAAAATCGATTTGTTTTGGAAAACAGACGGTACGGTTTTTTTCTCCACATGGTGGGACTGTTTATGAAGTTCCAACGAAGTACCTCAAATAGTAAAAATCAACCAACACTCAGTGAACATCGCACACGTTTTCAGTCTGTTTCTAAACACCCTTTTAAAGTGTAAAACTCGACGTCCATCAACAATATACGACAGGAAACGTGCAATTTTCGTTTCGGGGGTATTATGAGCTTAGTCCTTGCAACGTGGGAAGTGATCATTGCAATGCGATTTGTACTGTTTGGTGTTTTTAACATGGGCAGAAAGTCCACAGGGGTGTATCTGGCGTCATCAGGTGTTTTTACACAGCAGCTGGGAGGCACTGGCCTCTCACAACACTCTTTCTGTTGATGTCAGCACTTTTTTCTTTCTCCCGGTGGAGTCGTGTTGAAGGGGTTTCTCTAACGTAGGCTCAGCTCCCTCCACACCATTCCTGTACCACCTGCTGTCCCTGCCTTCCCTCTTCCTATCCCCGCCTCCACCCCCACCCCCCCCACCCCCCACACCACCCCCTGCGCCTCTTATGCACAACCTCATATCAGTCAGTGGCCTTGTTGCGTTCAAAAGATGGGATTGATCAATACTTGTGGCTCCGGCGGCTTTTTTTTTTTTTTCTTTTTTTTACCTCAGGTTAAAAAATGGATTTTATGCAAATCTACGTTCTGTCTGACTCTGCGTCTCCGTTGAGGTCCCCCACCCCCCTCCCTCTGTCTGTCTGTCTGTCTGTCTGTCTGTCTGTCAATCTGTCTCTCTCTCTCTGTCCAACGCCCCCCCCCCCCTCTGTCCCGCCCCCCCCCCCCCCCTCTCTCTCTCTCTGTCACACACACAGACTGACAGACAGACAGACAGACACACACACACACACACACACACACCGACCGTATGAATAGCTTTTCACGGTATATCTCTTTTCATCTTTCTTATCAAGAACTAACCAGCATGGTAGGGGTAAGGTGCATCTCACCCCTTCACACAGTATTCGATCTATTGCTCATCGTATCTGTCGATCTGTCTGTCTATTGTTCTGTCTGTCTGTCTACCTACCAGTCTGTCTGTCTGTCTACCTGTCTATCTATCTATTGAACAGAAATTTCCCAGAACACACACCGTACCTACATAACATACAAACTGAACAGTGGCACTAGAGAAGAACTGGGAAAAAAGCTACTACTGAACACGAATTACCACACACGCGTCACACATACATAGCAAAAGGAAATCAAACTGTTCTAACAGAAAAAATAAGGGGAAATAACTTCTAAACACCAAACTTCCACAAGCCTGCACAATGACAGAGCGCAAAAGAACGTGAATAGTTGTAAAAGAAAACTAAGCGAAAACAACACCCACCAACTCCCAAAAGCACCACACAGAGCGCAAAGAAATGGAATAGTTCTAACAGAAAAACAATAAGGTAATACTTCCAACCACGAACTCCCAAAAGCGTCAATTGTAAGCTGTCATAGGGGGGAAGGGGGGGGGGGGGGGGGGGGGGGGGGGGGGGGGGTTTGCTATTCCCAGCAGCGACTGTTGACGAACAGTCAATGTGCATTCTGTCGTGTCCTAAAATTGAGAACGTCATGTCCAGCACTTCTTCCATTTTTTTTTCAATTTGACATCTGTCTCTTTGCCTGCAGCTGTCTGTCGGTCTGTATGTCTCCGTCTGTCTGTCTGTCTGTCTGTCTGTCTGTCTGTCTGTCTGTCTGTCTGTCTGTCTCTCTCTCTCTCTCTCTCTCTCTCTCTCTCTCTCTCTCTCTCTCTCTCTCTCTCTCTCTCTCTCTCTCTCTTTCTCTGTGCTGTGAATTGTTGCCTAATGAAGTCATTTCATTAGGTCTCATTAATTACCACCCATTTGCGGCCTACCCTCGCACTGTTGTGCTTTTCCCCATTTCTGCTCATTATTGATGAAAGGTAGGGAGGGAGGGGGGGGGGGGGGGGGGGGGGGGGTTAGGGTAGCAGCTAGGCCGTCAACGACAGCGTTGCAGTGGAGTCGATTCACATGTGTCTCTGTGTATGTCGTACACTTAGGTGCACTCTAAACGGAACGTTCTGCGCTTGTTGCGTAGTATCATGCCTTGAGGCCTCGGTGGTCGGCTGGTCTGTAAACAACATGCGAGACATGTGGATTGGTGCCGACGAGTGTGCATTGTCTATCTGCAATGACAGAAAGGGTGTAAAGAGTTGCTGGAGTCAGATAGTTGTAAACACAATGATGATCATGTTGGCGTTGATCATACTGGGTTAGTGGAATGCTTCGATAAGGCAGGGGTAGGGGTAGGGAAGGGGGATGGGGTGAAAGAGGGAATACAAGAGTTGTAGGCCCCTTGCATCGCTGTTCCTCTACCACTCACGTTTAGGCTTGCCTCCACAGACGACCGAAACGCCCACCCTGTCAATAGAGTTAATCAGCAGCAGCAGCAGCAGCAACAACAACAACAAAAACAAAAGCAAGCAAGCAAGCAAACCAAAAGAAAAAAAAGCAATGGCTTAGCGATGGTAGCTAGGTTAAGTGAAAAACCTCGTTTTTGTTGGCCGTGCTTCGCTGCTCAGTAGCAGCTAATGCCCCCCCACCCCCCCTCCCCCACCCCCCCCTCCCCGCCCCCGAAAAATGGTTCTTCCTTTCTTCCTTTTTCATTCCACTTCCTTTCTCTTCCGCTCCTGTGCCCATTGACCGCCACATTGTAAGGCAACACAACACGAGATATCACACACACACACACACACACACACACACACACACGCACACGCACATACACAGCACTGCCCAGCACAGTGGACAGGACAGCACTGACTTGGGGGGGGCTGGACAACAAGGTGACACGGAGACAGCCAAGGACTGGAACCCCTGGAGAGCAGGGCGAAAATAGCCCACTCCATCACTGTCCCCCCGGACAACCCGGCCGCACAGACGACGCGGGCCTGATGACTTTAGTGCCGGCACAATAGGTCTGGGGCCGCCCTATGTCCCCATTACAGACTGGAACTGTGAGAAGAACGTGAGGGGGGGGGGGGGGGGGGGGGGGGGGGGGGGGGGGAGGGGGGGGGTGCCCATCACGAGGCGACGTTCAGATCGGTGTGGCTCAGGGACGAGTGGAAGCCCATAAGGGCTTGTCCCCCAATTTGGTTTGGTTTGGAACCTTCGTCATTGTTGTTCCGAGGCCGTTCATCAGGATAAAATGAAAGTCGGAGGGATTGATATCTAGACAAGTCAAATGAAATGGTTGTCTCTCTGTTTGTTTTATATACTGGAAGAATGTAGACGTTGACAGAAGGACACACACACACACAATACAATACGCAAAGGGAAACTGTAGAACGGAGATCCCATTATACCATACATGGCATGATTTTATCGTCTTATGCCAGCAGTGGCAGTCACAGCGAATTGCCATGGCGCTATGATTGGCGCCAGTGCCAGTCAAGAGACGTGACTGTTCACGGCTCATGGCGGAAAATAATGGCGGTACAGAATCTGAAATGATCTCCTTTCTGACCGTAGAGACCAGATTTATCTTGCTGGTATTGAAGATGGCGTGGATTCTGAGAGGAAAGAACTGGACTTAAGAGACTAGTCGTTTCAGTATGGTTTTTGTTTGTTTGTGTGTTTGTTTTTTTATGTCTGTTGTATTTCTTTCTGTGTTGATAGGGGTCTTACCACGTGATGCGCCGAACTCCCTAAACCCCTCGTCTTCGGGAACAGTCGTGCCGTGTCGTTGCCTTATCTGCCTGTGCACCTTCCCTCCACTGCTCAGGCCCTGCTGATGATGGCTCTGCACGCATCCAACTCTGCCACTGCTTTCATACATTTATTTCTGTTCCTTGCCGGTGTGTTGGGGAAATACATATTTATGCTTGTGTCTCTCTTGAGACGGGAGAGAATAAAGATGTCACAACAGCGCCGTTGAAACGGCCGAAGCGAATGGAATTAAAGGGCTGACAAAAAGGTGTGAAACGGGGGGGGGGGGGGGGGGGGGGGGGGGGGGGGGGGGGGGGGGCAGAGCTGGACGGGTCAGTGAGTGTTAGGAAGAGTCCCGGGAGGAATAGCCAGTCTTCCTCAGCTGATCGCCACCCCCACCTCCCACACCCCCACTCCCCTTCAGTCTCACGTGCCAGGCAACGAGGGGGGAAGTTCCCAAGGGCGTGTGGCTTGTCTGTCTTACTTAGCGCGCTTTCACAGAAGTACGTACGAGCAAATTTCGCGGGCGCACACACTCATACACACGCACTTACCCCCCCCCCCCTCCTTTCTCTCTATCTTACACACACACACACACACACACACACACGCACGCACACACACACATGCGCGCTCACTCTCACACACACACGCACGTACACACTCATATACACACACGCACGCACGCACGCACACACACACACACCCTCACACGCACGCGCGCATGCACGCACTCACTCACGCACTCACACACACACACACACACACACACACACACACACACACACACAAACACACACACACACACACATTCACTCTTTCCTTCAGTCACGCACTCACAGATAGTATGTTCCAACATTGGAAAGAAAAAAAAAAATCGACCGGCTCCACAAATGCTGACTAAAGAGAAAACAGTCCCTGCGCTGATAAAAAGTCCCCGACATATGTTTCGCCTACGACGTTGACGTAAAAAGCAAGGGAGAACATTCACGGAGACAAAAAGCGACTGACATGTTGACAGGGCTTCCGGAGAGGACCGGAAGGAAATCCTAGTCCCAAGGTTCCGTGGATCGATTCCTGGCTTTTATTCTTCTCTTGTGACTCGCACTTTGGCCGAGAGAGAGACAAAGCTTTTGTCATATCGTAAGACTGGGGTTTGTGAGGAAAAACAAAGAGAGACAAAGCTTCTGTCATATCGTAAGACTGGAGTGTGTGTGGAAGAACAAAGAGAGACAAAGTGAGACAAAGCTTCTGATGTATCTTAAGATGGGAGTTGGTGAAGAAGAACAAAAAGAGAGACCAAGCTTTCATCATATCGTAAGACTGGAGTTTTGCGGCTGACCCAGAGAAAAATGCGTCCCTTTTCAAAGGAAATGCCCTTACTCTCCACCATTCTTCAGCCGCTAAAGAATCGCTCACTGGGGAGGACTTCAAGTCGGAACTCTTAACAAGGTTTCAGTGTACCGCTGACGGATTCCGAGAAAAATTCAGATCCTTGCGTTCGGAGAAAAAAAAAAATCCGCCTTTTTTGATCCGCAGTTGTCATTTTTTTTTTTTTTTTTTTGAATCTTCGGGTCTAATTGTCCGATACCGACGAAGACGTCCATTCCCTTCCGTGGCCTTGTTCTCCGGGACCAATTTTTGCTGAGTGTCTCCAAAGACCTCGCAAGTACGTTCTGTTGAAAGTGCTGAAGAAATGTGTGTCGTCTTGCTGTGCATGCCCGAAAAAGCAGTGTGGCCCAAAACTTGGGGAATCCGTTTTCGAGGCAAGTGCGTCAGCCAGCTGTACCCCCCGCAACGTGTTTTAATGAAAATCTGAACTTTCAACGTTCTCGTTTGTGTTGTGTGTGTGTGTGAGAGAGAGAGAGAGAGAGAGAGAGAGAGAGAGAGAGAGAGAGAGAGAGAGAGAGAGAGAGAGAGAGTCTGCCATAACGAACGAAATGGATTTATGGGAAAGAGAACGATAGAGAACGAAAACTGGTCACACAGCGTAAGGCATAGATTTGTGAGAAAGGAAATGAGAGAAAGCTTCTGTCACGCTGCACGGTGTAGGTTTGTGAGACAAAAAAAGGGAAAGTAAGCTGTTGTCACAATGTAGGCTCAACGAGGACTCTTTGCCTGGCTCGTGAGAAACAAGGCAAAGAAAAAAGCAAGCCCTTTGTCACACAACATAAGGCTTAGGTTTGTCAGAAAGAGGGAGAGAACTGTCACAAGGTAAGGTTTAGGTTTGTGAGAAAGAGGAGAGAACTTGTGTCACAATGTAAGGCTTAGTGGTTTGTGAGAAAGAGGAGAGAACTTCGGTCACAACAACGTAAGGCTTAGGTTTGTGAGAAAACAAAACAAGAACAGCTTGTGTCAAACGTAAGGTTTTGGTTTGTCAGAAACAAGTGAATGGGAATTTCTGTCACAACAGCAGGTTCAGGTTTGTAAGACAGCAAAGAGAGAACACAGTCAGAACGTGACGTTTAGGTTTGTGAGAAAGAGGAGAAAGAAAGATCATGTGTCTCGCAACGTAGAGGTCAGGTTTGTGAGAAAGAAGGTAGAGAAAAGTGTCTGTCACAACATGAAGATTAGGTTTGTGAGATAGCAGAGAGAGAAGAGCGTTGGTCACAAAGGAAACACTAGGCTTGTGATAAAGAGTAGAAGGAAAGGCGTTTGTTACAACGGAAGTGAGGCCTGGGTTTTGACAAAGATCGTGGCCGGGTCGTCAGCTGCAGTGTTGGTGCCTTGGTACGGTATTTTTCTGCCCTTCTGCTACAATGAATAAAACAGTAAAGAGAGAGAGAGAGAGAGAGAGAGAGAGAGAGAGAGAGGGGGGGGGGGGGGGGGGGGGGGGGCAGGCAGATAGACGGAGCGAGTCGGGGATCGTGCGGATATGAACAGTGTTTTCTGTCTGTGTCCCAATGGATGGGGTGGGGGTGGAATACCGCGTGACAACGACCGCGTGACAACGAGATCCCTTAGAACACAGTCACACAGAAACCACCTGAACAAAGATGAAGCATTGTACACATCAAAATAAAGATGATGCAAACTAGTCATCGTTTACCAGTTGCAGTATGGAGAGAGAGAGAGAGAGAGAGAGAGAGAGAGAGAGAGAGAGAGAGAGAGAGAGAGAGAGAGAGACTTGCAAACAGCAGACTTGTTTCTGCGAGCAAAACTTTTTGAGATAAAATAGGACGTGTCTGACAAGCTTTGACGTTTTGCTAACAGCAGTTCTAAGTGTTGGCACTCAAGACATGTCCGAATAAGATGAAGTTCAAATCCTGGCATGTTTGAACAAAATCAAACCAACGTCTCTTCACGCCTTTCACTTTAATATCTTAAACGACGTAGCTTCAGTGGTGATGCCCGAAGCCTGACCCTCTTGATAACTTTATTTCACACAGGAATGTTTACATATCGTTGTATGTCAGGCACTTGTTTGACATTAGAACACAATGTACGTCGATCAGATGATGATGATGATGATG
>JADBJO010002112.1:190000-200000 GCA_016801955.1 Conus betulinus
GCTTGCTCTTATGTCTCAGATTGTAGAAATAGGGGAGTGGTAAGCCTTCATATCTGCAGTGGTAGATGATTCTGCCTAATTAACAGTATGTGCTTGAGTGGGTGAATGGGGAATAAATAAATGCTTCTCAAAATGAAACGGTATTTCGAAACCTGATTGTTTCTCCTCAGTGACCGCGGGAAAGTGGTAATTTGACTCCTCTGCCTTTTCGGTTTTAAGAAGAATGCTATACCAGAAAAAAGGCTGGTGTGCAATACCATAGTATGTTTGTTGAGTTTTCAAAAAAAACTAACTAAAGGTGCCACCTAAGAAGCAAAAGAAAATCATGAAAGAGAGCAAAACAAGCTACATTTTTCTTGTGAAAAGTAGAAAATATAAAAAGATAACCTCTTAAGACACAAGTGCTGAGGGCCAGTTCTTGGAATGAATCCGCAAGGGACTAAATTACAATGAAACAATAAATTCCAAGGATAAGTACCGAGCACCGTTCCAGCAACTTACAGAGCAGCTAGGTGTTGCAATGACTGCAAGAAATATTGAATTATAAACAAAGCTGCTCTCTTATGTCTCAGATTGTAGAAATAGGGGGGGGTGGTAAGCCTTCATATCTGCAGTGGTAGATGATTCTGCCTAACTGACAGTATGTGCTTGAGTGGGTGAATGGGGAATAAAAATAAATGCTTCTCAAAATGAACCTTCAGCAAGCTTATAGTCTCCAAAGAGGGAGACCATCTCCAATGGGGAGAAAGCTCACTAACATATAACTCCTGGTCAGATACCGGTATTTCGAAACCTGATTGTTTCTCCTCAGTGACCGCGGAAAGTGGTAATTTGACTCCTCTGCCTTTTCGGTTTTAAGAAGAATGCTATACCAGAAAAAGGCTGGTGGTGTGCAATACCATAGTATGTTTGTTGAGTTTTCAAAAAACTAACTAAAGGTGCCACCTAAGAAGCAAAAGAAAATCATGAAAGAGCAAAACAAGCTACATTTTCTTGTGTGAAAAGTAGAAAATATAAAAAGATAACCTCTAAGACACAAGTGCTGAGGGCCAGTTCTTGGAATGAATCCGCAAGGGAATAAATTCCAAGGATAAGTACCGAGCACCCGTTCCAGCAACTTACAGAGCAGCTAGGTGTTGCAATGACTGCAAGAAATATTGAATTATAAACAAAGCTTGCTCTTATGTCTCAGATTGTAGAAGAGGGGGGGGGTGATAAGCCTTCATATCTGCAGTGGTAGATGATTCTGCCTAAACTGACAGTATGTGCTTGAGTGGGTGAATGGGGGAATAAATAAATGCTTCTCAAAATGAACCTTCAGCAAGCTTATAGTCTCCAAAGAGGGAGACCATCTCCAATGGGGAGAAAGCTCACTAACATATAACTCCTGGTCAGATACCGGTATTTCGAAACCTGATTGTTTCTCCTCAGTGACCGCGGAAAGTGGTAATTTGACTCCTCTGCCTTTTCGGTTTTAAGAAGAATGCTATACCAGAAAAAGGCTGGTGTGCAATACCATAGTATGTTTTTGTTGAGTTTTCAAAAAACTAACTAAAGGTGCCACCTAAGAAGCAAAAGAAAATCATGAAAGAGCAAAACAAGCTACATTTTCTTGTGAAAAGTAGAAAATATAAAAAGATAACCTCTTAAGACACAAGTGCTGAGGGCCAGTTCTTGGAATGAATCCGCAAGGGACTAAATTACAATGAAACAATAAATTCCAAGGATAAGTACCGAGCACCGTTCCAGCAACTTACAGAGCAGCTAGGTGTTGCAATGACTGCAAGAAATATTGAATTATAAACAAAGCTTGCTCTTATGTCTCAGATTGTAGAAATAGGGGGGTGGTAAGCCTTCATATCTGCAGTGGTAGATGATTCTGCCTAATGGTAATTTGACTCCTCTGCCTTTTCGGTTTTAAGAAGAATGCTATACTAGAAAAAGGCTGGTGTGCAATACCATAGTATGTTTGTGAGTTTTCAAAAAACTAACTAAAGGTGCCACCTTATATATATATATATATATATATATATATATATATATATATATATATGTATGTGTGTGTGTGTGTGTGTGTGTGTGTGTGTGTGTGTGTGTGTGTAAGACATACACACACACATACAGAGAGGTGGCGGTGATGGCGAGAGGAACAGGAGGGGACGTGGTAAAAGAGAGAGAAGTCATGGGAAGAAAAAAGATAAATTGAAGGGGATGAAAGAACGAGGGGTGTGTGGTGGAGAACGCAGGGATGGAAGGCAAAAAGGGAGGGGGGGGGGGGGAAGAGAAAAGTTTGAAGGAGATAAAAGAGGGAAGGGATGGGAAGGACAGGAAGGAGGAGGCGAAAGAAAAGGAGAGGGAAGGGGCGTGGGTGGGCGGGGCACAGAGCAATGATGCCCTTGACGAAGGGCTCGGTAACTGTCAGTGTGCCTGACATGCACATCATGCGCAGATCATTCAACGGTCATGGGTCTGTCAACCAGTGACCCCGACACTACTAATTTGTGGCGTCTGGGACGGAGCCAAGGAGGTGACATTGGTCTGTCCATGTGCCGTCTCCAGAGCGGTGCACGTCGGGAAGAGTGTGTGGGCCGTTTTTTTGTCTGGGCCTGGAAATGTCAGCCCGGTGGCATTTCTCCTTCTGCGCCACACAGTCTGTCGTGATATGGTGAACTACTGACCTTCTTCTCAATGCCGGTATGCTGAGGATATCTCCTTGTTCTCAGCTATGTTTTTGGGGTGCTTGTAGTTTGGAGAGAGAGAGAGAGAGAGAGAGAGAGAGAGAGAGAGAGAGAGAGAGAGAGAGAGAGAGAGAGAGAGAGAGAGATTATTTTGCGATAATGTCGATAGCAGATGTTACTGATTGCACACTGTCGATAGCAAATGTTACTGATTGCACACTGTTTTTGTTTTGTTTTAGCAGACTTTTGGTTATTCTTTTCTTCCAGTTCTGTGTCCGTATAATATGTCGGGAAACTTACAGCCAGTTCACACAAAATTATGTGAACTGGCTCCATTGCCTGCATTTTAAAAAGTTTTTGTTGAGATTTTTTTTTTCATTTCTACAAAATCCATGTCATCAACTATTCCCTTTCGTATTTCTACCCAGTAATACGAATTTGCCATTTGTTGTCCAAGTTGCTCAAGAAACTCTGTTTGGACCCACTTCCGTTAAAAATGGTAGAACTGTTTAACGCTTACCTGCCCGTCAACATTCACAGAAAGAATTATCCTCACACGACTTTTGTTCCATCTAAATATCAGTAATCTGTTATATCCCCACCAGTCTTCACACAGAGCAGGCCACAGTACTGTTGACGATGGAAAAATAATTTAAATTACGTTCCTGACTCCACCCAGACTTGCAGACCATCCGTCTCTTACTTCTGCCTTCCTAATATTGTTCTGTCTTCTCAGTACCATAACCTTAGAGTCAGTCCGTATCCCACTCTTTCCTTCAAGCAGCATGGATCTCACCGTTGTGTTGTAGACTATTTTTAAATATGAAAAGTCAGCTCTATCCAACGTTTTTCTCTCCATTGACGCCATAAAAGGACACTGGTCAGTTGATTGGTAGTGTCCAGGCCTGACCACTGCAGTAGCCTCGTAGCTGGTTTACCACGAAAACCTTCTGGGGAAGTCACAGAAGGTCCAAGTCACCACCGACAGGTTGCTCTGCAAGTCACCCAAGTGAGAGCGTGTAAAACCCTTCTTACAATCTGTTCATGGGCTTCCTGTTCAGTGTAGGGTGTATGGGTTGTTCTGTAGACGTAGCGTGTAAAAACCCTTCTTACAATCTGTTCATGGGCTTCCTATTCAGTGTAGGGTGTATGGGGTGTTCTGTAGACGTAGCATATCTGGTGAGGGTCCTTGCCAAGTCTTTGGGCACGCATCGGCTTGATCAGCCACTGCGTGCCCCACAAATCACCTCACCCCGCCTCAACCCCAAGATGATTGAAGTGGTTCTCGTCGACACAACAGACGAACAACATTCAATGTAGAATCAGGTATAATTTGGTATCTATCTGTTTTCCATCAGTCAGTGGCATAGGTCCCAAATATTCTTTGGACATTCTTCACATCAGTATCCCATTCCACTATGCTGTGCCGATATTCGAATCATTGGCATCCCTAATGCCAGAACTACGTCGTGTTGTCAGCGTGTTTTTTGGCCTGTCAAGGACCAACTGTCTGAAACAAACTCCCTGAGAGTGTGGCGCGTGTATGTCTGGTAGTCAGACAAAACATCATTGCCATTAAGTGGATATGTCTGGAGGGGGTGGGGGCGAAGGGAGGGATCTCTGAGTGGTGGTTGTGGTCTCGAAGGGGGGATTTGGGGGCAGGAACGACTGCATAACAAATTATACTGACTTTACTTTGTCATAGTCTGTATGAAAGTTTATAACCTAATTTGAGTATTACATAACCGCTATTTTAGCGCACTTTATCAATATCATTATTATTATTATAATCATCATCATTGTCATTGTATTATTATTATTAATATCATTATTATCATTTAGTGGTGTTGGTGTTGGTGCTGTATTTTGTTTGACAAATGGAGACTAGAATTGCATACTTTTTCGAAGTAAAATTCAAGAATGAGGCTATAGCAAAATTGTGTTTTTCCCCGAATCCCTTCCATTTGTGCAAGTAATACCATGTCAGTGTGAAACACTTCATGCTGGTTTATAGGTGCCAGTAAAGAGACTAAAACAGACAGCGGCGTTACTGAAACGCCAAAATACAACTAGCCGCTTGAAATGGTGTGTAAAGTCACGCTTCTTTCACACACACAATACAAAACAGACAGAGGAATTTTGGACTAACGCGTCTTCTAACGTCTTTGAAAGCAGACAGAGAAATTGGACAAATCAGTACTCTCTAGATATCTGCGAGCAAGGGACAGCTGACCACAGCAATATTTTTTTGATTCACTTCCATTGTCAGGAGCAAACGCGGCCATCAGTGGGATACACGGGCTGTTTGGACATAGTGTGGTCTGAATGTGAGGCGTAGGAAAGGGAATGGGGGCGGGTGTTGGAGGGTGGAGAAGGATGGAGGGACAGACAGTCTGCAGAACAAGTGTACCGTGCCCCCAGGAGCCAAGGTGACGCATAGACCACCCAGAGCTTTCAGATCACCAACACTGGCCGCCATGACACCTAGACCACCCAAAGCTTTCAGATCACCAACACTGGCCATGACACCTAGACCACCCAAAGCTTTCAGATCAACAACACTGGCCGCCATGACACCTACACCACCCAGAGCTTTCAGATCACCAACACTGGCCGCCATGACACCTACACCACCCAAAGCTTTCAGATCACCAACACTGGCCGCCATGACACCTAGACCACCCAAAGCTTTCAGATCACCAACACTGGCCATGATACCTAGACCACCCAAAGCTTTCAGATCACCAACACTGGCCATGATACCTAGACCACCCAAAGCTTTCAGATCACCAACACTGGCCATGACACCTATACCACCCAAAGCTTTCAGATCACCAACACTGGCCATGATACCTAGACCACCCAAAGCTTTCAGATCACCAACACTGGCCATGACACCTAGACCACCCAGAGCTTTCAGATCACCAACACTGGCCGCCATGACACCTACACCACCCAAAGCTTTCAGATCACCAACACTGGCCATGACACCTATACCACCCAAAGCTTTCAGATCACCAACACTGGCCATGACACCTAGACCACCCAAAGCTTTCAGATCACCAACACTGGCCGCCATGACACCTAGACCACCCAGAGCTTTCAGATCACCAACACTGGCCGCCATGACACCTACACCACCCAAAGCTTTCAGATCACCAACACTGGCCATGACACCTATACCACCCAAAGCTTTCAGATCACCAACACTGGCCATGACACCTAGACCACCCAGATTTCAGATCACCAACACTGGCCGCCATGGCGCCTAGACCACCCAAAGCTTTCAGACACCAACACTGGCCATGACACCTATACCACCCAAAGCTTTCAGATCACCAACACTGGCCGCCATGACACCTAGACCACCCAGAGCTTTCAGATCATCAACACTGGCCACCATGACACCTAGACCACCCAAAGCTTTCAGATCACCAACACTGGCCATGACTAGAGCTCGGGTCATTTCTTCTCTGCCATCCATTGATGTTCTGTCTATGTGGCCCATTCTCTGGTCATTTTTCTTCTGCCATCCATTGATGTTCTGTCTATGTGGCCCATTCTCTGGTTATTTCTCTTCTGCCATCCATTGATGTTCTGTCTATGTGGCCCATTCTCTGGCTATTTCTTCTCTGCCATCCATTGCTGTTCTGTCTATGTGGCCCATTCTCTGGTCATTTCTTCTCTGCCATCCATTGCTGTTCTGTCTATGTGGCCCATTCTCTGGTTATTTCTTCTCTGCCATCCATTGATGTTCTGTCTATGTGGCCCATTCTCTGGTCATTTCTCTTCTGCCATCCATTGATGTTCTGTCTATGTGGCCCATTCTCTGGTCATTTCTCTTCTACCATCCATTGATGTTCTGTCTATGTGGCCCATTCTCTGGTCATTTCTCTTCTACCATCCATTGATGTTCTGTCTACGTGGCCCATTCTCTGGCTATTTCTTCTCTGCCATCCATTGATGTTCTGTCTACGTGGCCCATTCTCTGGTCATTTCTCTTCTGCCATCCATTGATGTTCTGTCTACGTGGCCCATTCTCTGGTCATTTCTCTTCTGACATCCATTGATGTTCTGTCTGTGTGGCCCATTCTCTGGTCATTTCTCTTCTGACATCCATTGATGTTCTGTCTATGTGGCCCATTCTCTGGTCATTTCTCTTCTGCCATCCATTGATGTTCTGTCTGTGTGGCCCGTTCTCTGGTCATTTCTCTTCTGCCATCCATTGATGTTCTGTCTATGTGGCCCATTCTCTGGTCATTTCTCTTCTACCATCCATTGATGTTCTGTCTACGTGGCCCATTCTCTGGCTATTTCTTCTCTGCCATCCATTGATGTTCTGTCTACGTGGCCCATTCTCTGGTCATTTCTCTTCTGACATCCATTGATGTTCTGTCTACGTGGCCCATTCTCTGGTCATTTCTCTTCTGACATCCATTGATGTTCTGTCTGTGTGGCCCGTTCTCTGGTCATTTCTCTTCTGCCATCCATTGATGTTCTGTCTGTGTGGCCCATTCTCTGGTCATTTCTCTTCTGCCATCCATTGATGTTCTGTCTGTGTGGCCCGTTCTCTGGTCATTTCTCTTCTGACATCCATTGCTGTTCTGCCTGTGTGGCCCGTTCTCTGGTCATTTCTCTTCTGACATCCATTGCTGTTCTGTCTATGTGGCCCGTTCTCTGGTCATTTCTCTTCTGCCATCCATTGCTGTTCTGTCTGTGTGGCCCGTTCTCTGGTCATTTCTCTTCTGCCATCCATTGATGTTCTGTCTGTGTGGCCCGTTCTCTGGTCATTTCTCTTCTGCCATCCATGCTGTGTTCTGTCTGTGTGGCCCGTTCTCTGGTCATTTCTCTTCTGCCATCCATTGATGTTCTGTCTATGTGGCCCGTTCTCTGGTCATTTCTCTTCTGCCATCCATTGCTGTTCTGTCCGTGTGGCCCATTCTCTGGTCATTTCTCTTCTGCCATCCATTGCTGTTCTGTCTGTGTGGCCCGTTCTCTGGTCATTTCTCTTCTGCCATCCATTGCTGTTCTGTCTGTGTGGCCCATTCTCTGGTCATTTCTCTTCTGCCATCCATTGCTGTTCTGTCTGTGTGGCCCGTTCTCTGGTGGTTTTTGTCATAACGACCAGTCGGTCCCCGCCTTTCACCACGTCCCCTTTCTCCCAGTTTTCTCCTGTAGCCTCTGCACAGTACCCCCTTCCCCCATGATCCCTTCCTTGGCTTCCCTTTGCCTGTGCCTTCTCTCCACACCCTCCCCCTCCACCCTCTTCTCCTCTACACGGTTGAAGTCACCACCGATGCAGGTGTATAGCGTAGTCTCCAACTTTGTGTGGATAACATCCGACGATGGGCTGTGAAAAATAGTGCTGCTGTTTTCCACCGACCAAATTCAGTGTGTGCACTATCACAACATTAGACAGGGTTTTTTTTTTTTTTCTGATCCTGACATTCATCAAGATAAAATCACCACTCCCGCTGTAAAGGAAGCTTACCTTCTGGGAGTTATCTTCGATCAACAAGTCAACAATCCAGCCAGTGAAAAAGTTGTAGCGTGAAAGCAAGTGAACATTCTCTGAGTCGTGGCACACACAGATTAGGGTGCCTATAAGAAAACTCTTCTTCACCTTCTTCTTCTGCGTACGCAGGTTGATACTCCTGTGGACACTCCCTATATGGACAGGCAAGTCTTAATCCCATCCACCCTACAAAGGGAGTGTGTGCATGACCGTTTTTTATCCCGCCATTAAGGCAGCCATACTCCATCTTCAGGGAAGGTACATGCTATGTGTAACGTGTCATCCGTACCAACGGCCAAACTGGCCTTCTCTTCCGAAAGTTGGTGATGGGATTTTACGTGTGTGCAAGATGTTATGAGTCCGTTCACACACAATATCGGTTTATAGTCTCATTCGAATGACTGTATGGGAAATGGAATTAGACCTAAATTTAACTCAGAGGGAAAAATCCCCCTGTACCGAAACGGCCCGGCGGAGATTCGAACCCGCAACCCTTGGATTACGAGTCCGGCGCTCTACCAACTGAGCTATTCCGGCCCCTCTTCTTCACCCTTCTAAGACTTCGGTCCCTTCCAAACTGGACCATGGCTGCCTCGTGAAAAGACAAGAAGTCAAAGTAGTGGCTTGCGTGTAATCGGCACAACACTGTTTGTTCCATAAGAAATGCATTCCTTGTGCTATACCACTCACTGAGAAACATAGTCCATGCGATATACCACTCACTGAGAAACATAGTCCTTGTGCTATACCACTCACTGAGAAACATAGTCCATGTGCTATATACCACTCACTGTGAAACATATTCCATGTGCTGTACCACTCACTGAGAAACATAGTCCATGCGATATACCACTCACTGAGAAAAACATATTCCATGTGCTATACAGCTCACTGAGAAACATAGTCCATGCGATATACCACTCACTGAGAAACATATTCCATGTGCTATACCAGTCACTGAGAAACATAGTCCATGCGATATACCACTCACTGAGAAACATATTCCATGTGCTATATACCACTCACTGAGAAACATATTCCATGTGCTATATACCACTCACTGAGAAACATATTCCAGGTGATATACCACTCACTAAGAAACATATTCCATGCGATATACCACTCACTGAGAAACATATTCCATGTGCTATATACCACTCACTGAGAAACATATTCAATGTGCTGTACCACTCACTGAGAAACATTCAATGTGCTGTACCACTCACTGAGAAACATATTCCATGTGCTGTACCACTCACTGAGAAACATATTCCATGTGCTGTACCACTCACTGAGAAACATATTCTTACAGAGATGTGGAACTTACATGACGTCAGACAGAAACACTTCATAGTAGTTTTTCAAATGATATTAGGAAATTTTCACTAATTTAAGGAAAACATTTTCCTTCTGGTTTAACATTTTAAAGCAATTCTAGCTTTTTAGGGACATCTGTTTAAATGAGGTGTGTGTGTGTGTGTGTGTGTGTGTGTGTGTGTGTGTGTGTGTGTGTGTGTGTGTGTGTGTGTGTGTGAATCATCTATGTAGAGAGTTGACTTTCGACGAAGTGACAGAACTGAAACTGCCCGCTGTGGTCGCCTTGGCTATAAACAACACGAATTGAATTCCTGCGGTTCGGTCAATGACCTCTTCGCCTGAGACATGAACACGGCCCCTCTGCTGTCCATCGTGACGATCGTTCCACGCTTTACCTCTCTCCACGGGCAGACAAGCCAGCCAGCGCCCGTAAGACGACAGAGTAGTGCACTCTAGGCCACTCTTTGCGTGTGGCCTTTATCACCGGTGT
>JADBJO010002112.1:220000-225000 GCA_016801955.1 Conus betulinus
TAGCTGAATTTACAGGGTCAGTCCTCAGGGCTGTGGTAGTCAAGCTTCCGTTTGTGTGGTGCAAGAAGACACAGCAGCCAGTCCAAACACAATGCGATATACCTTCACTGTAAAGATTACGCATTTTGTAGTTTCGACCTCCGACTGTGTTCAGTTGATAACCGCGACTGATCACAACGGTTTGACACTGGCTTATTGGTGCCAGACTTGTCACAATGGTTTTTGACACTGGTTTATTAATGCGAGACTTGTCACAATGGGTTTGACACTGGCTTATGGTGTGCCCAGACTTGTCACAATGGTTTGACACTGGCTTATTAATGCGAGACTTGTCACAATGGTTTGACACTGGCTTATTAATGCGAGACTTGTCACAATGGTTTGACACTGGCTTATTAATGCGAGACTTGTCACAATGGTTTGACTCTGGCTTATTAATGCGAGACTTGTCACAATGGTTTGACACTGGCTTATTAATGCGAGACTTGTCACAATGGTTTGACGTTGGCTGATTGGTGCCAGACTTGTCACAACGGTTTGGCGTTGGCTGATTGGTGCCAGACTTGTCACAACGGTTTGACGTTGGCTGATTGGTGCCAGATTTGTCACAACGGTTCGACACTGGCTGATTGGTGCCAGACTTGTCACGGTTTGACGCTGTCTCATTGGTGCCAGACTGGTCTAAGTGTAACCCCCGTGCTGTCCGTCATCGTTGCGCTAATGGCGCGGGAGCCTCAGCACACTGAAGCTCTGGGACTGTTTGTTTGAGTTCTGCATTTTGCTCACGGCTTTATGTTTTGCAAACTGTTACTGTGTGCGATGGGGCGTAGTAGAAGTCAGTTCGTATAACTTGAGATCATATAAAAATATCACTTCATTCGGTAAAATGCTGCAGTTTTGTTGTCCTTGAGATGTGTGTGTGTGTGTGTGTGTGTGTGTGTGTATGCACGCGCACTCATATATATTCATCCATACCTTTGCACGCACGTATGCGCGCGTGCGCGCGCACACACACGCGCACACACACACACACACACACACACACACACACACACACACACGCGCGCGCGCGCGCCCATACACACACACAAGTACGCACACACACTTCTCTCTCTCTGTCTCTGTCTCTCTCTCTCTCTTTCTTTTTCTCACACACACACACACACACACACACACACACACACACACACACACCACACCACACACCACACTACATCACACCACATCACACGCGCGCGCGCGTGCGGACGCACACGCAGTCTCTCTCTCTCTCTCTCTCTCTCTCTCTCTCTCTCTCTCTCTCTCTCTCTCTCTCTCTCAGCGCCAATCGATCGACTGGTGAAACCTCGATCGACTGGTGAAACCTATGCGGGCAGTAAGTAACCTAAGACAGCGATGTATCGCTATGTCCACATGCTATGGTCGGCGGGTCATTCACTGGTCAGCAGGGACAGGTCTTTGTATGGGACAGTTCTCGTCTCAAACCCTAACAACGACTACTTGGAGACAAATGATCACCCGCATGAACAACGATAAAGTGGCCGTGTTTACGTGAACGTATTGCATGTCGTCAGTGTGTCCAACGGCCTGGCTGCCTACTGACCGAACCAACGGGAGATTCCAATTCGCTTTTAGCACAACCGCTATTATATTTCGGTCTGCGTATAGACTATGATGGTGCAGAGACAGGAAAGACCGACACACGATTGTTTAGGAGTTTACTGACTCACTTGTGACGTGCGATTCTCATTATCTTTCTGTTCTGACGCGCCTCGATTTCAGTCCCGCTTTTGATACGCTAGATCACCAGATGTTGTGGAATAGTTTAACTGCTTTGGTGTCCATGGTATGTGATGTGTGTGTGTGTGTTTCTAACCGTCTCTCCATAAACGAAAGCGGACTGCTTCTGTTCGGTATGAGTTCAGCGCTTTTGCTCTTTAGCATTGTATGTATGTCCCAAGGCTCGCTTCTCGGGTCCATGTCTTTTTGTTTTGTACACACAACTCTTTTCTTATGCAACGCTTTAGCACTGCGAACAGTACTACATGCTTGCTTATAATTACTAGGGCACAGACAGGTCTCGTGCTGTTTATTTGCGGGCTGTTCGCCATCTTTACAGTGTTCTTTTTTCCTTGAAATCCGTGGTCAAGTGGTTAGAGCACTTTCCTGCGGGGCTGATGGTCGTGGAACCACCCGTGAGCTCGGATTTTTGTTCGGATTTTGTCCACCCAGGAGTAAAGGGATACCTGGTTTAGATAAGGGAAGCTTAAAGGCTGCAAGAGAGGGATAGGTTCTGTTGTCTGTCATGCCGTGCACCAGACGTGATGAACCTCTAACAGTTCATTGTTCCAACGACTAAAAGGCTTTTGCACTTTAACGTTTCACTTTTGTTGTTGATACACGGTGCCCCAATAGTGCGATGTTTCAGTGCACACACACACGTTAGCCATGGTTGTGGTTTTCATGTGACAAGCCTGTCATCTCCACAGAGCACACTATGGAAGTGACGCCTATGTACTCAGGCATATAGACATTCACATGTATTTGCGCACACGCGCGCACATGCATATATGCAGGGACTTGCTCACACAAGCCCATAGATCACATATGCATACCCGTGCACGAACGCATGCACACAACGCGCATGCACACATGACACACATTGGCTGGCACACGCGCGCATGCTCGCACGCGCGCATGCACACACACACGCACACACACACACACACACACACACACACACACACACACACATACACACACACACACACGCACGCGCGCGCGCACGCGCACTCACACACACACACACACACACACACACACACACACACACACACACACACACACACACACACACAGAAGCACCCATGGGCCTGCCCACTCATGGAAATACACACTCACACACGTGCACAAACACGCAAATAGACCCGTATGAACAGTGGCTCAGACAGTGTTAGATAGATACACAAGGTCAGACAGTGTTAGATAGATACACAAGGTCAGACAGTGTTAGATAGATACACAAGGTCAGACCAACGCGCTTGGCTAGTGGGCAAGTCAGACATCCGTTAAGCCGTATCCACGATCCTCTCGTCTTAAATTCTCTCGTCTTAATCTTCAATTCATTTATTCATTAGCTGTAAATCTTGTGCAGTGTGGTCTCGAAACTTAGTCTGTGAGGCGTATTATATATGGTCTAGTTCGCACGCAGTGACACCTCCTTTGTGAAACTGAAAGTGAAATTCGTAGATCATAATTACAGTTATCATAGCATCTTACGTCATGAAGAAACATCGGGCAGGAACACATGTTCAGAATACTTGTGGAGTATTAACACGTTTGCTTAAAAACAGATTTTTTTCTACAGAAAGGTCAATCTTTTCTTTTGAAGTTTGCACTGCGCCATAGATAGGACATGCCTGCAGGCCTGTGGTCAGCTCCACTTACCCGCACGGGAAGACTGGCCACACGCCACAATTAGGATTGGGCACTGAACACTTTTTAAACCATGTAAGGTTTCGAGGCCCAGCTTAAGTTTGAGTCAGCATTTAGTGTCAGACTGATAATTGATCAAAAGAATAACTCCTCACCAAGCATTCCCCTTTTTGGGGGGGAAATCACACACACACACACACACACACACACACACACACACACACACATACACAAATACATGACCTTCCCCTTAGTTGACGTCACATTTCAGGCCTCTGCATTCACCCGTGACCCTATCTTTGCGCCAGATGGTAGCCCCCAAAATAGTCCCATGCCGTTGATCCTAATTTGTCTGCTTGGAACCACATGGCCTGTGCCTTGATGGCCATACGAGAGAAAGAGAGGAGATCCACTTTCAGACACAATAAACATTCTCAAAACAATCTATGTGCGCCAGTTTATTGATACTTGATTTCTTAAGGAAGACCTTGGTGCATTAATTTTTGAATTTTTGGTGTGCAGCCACTGTTTTGACTGATCTCGCTAGCTCTCACACTGCAGGCGTGGGGGGAGGAGGGGAGGGTTTGGAGAGTGTGGGATGGAGTTCGATGCTTTCTGTCCAAGCAAAGGCGGGAACAGAGAAAGCTGGCTCCAGATAAGTGATTTTTTTTTGTCGCATCTTGTGTACCACCTCGGTGGCATCGCACCCCACGCCGCTCATTCCGAGTCCCTTCATCCACAGCCACAGCCTGGCCCGTCGTGCCTCAGCCCCGGCACCGGCAATCCACAGGCAGCAGTCAATGTCAAGTCGCCCTGAGGCAACCCACTAGAGCAGGCACTGCGCTGTGCTGAATCACGGCGGTGTTCAGTGGTGCCTGTTCTGATCCAACATACACAGGACACTAGCTACTAAGCCCCCCACTGACAATAATAAGTGCACAGTCGCGGAGCCAGCGTGATGTGAGCTGTCCCTCAGGATGGCGCCACTACATCCATCCAACGATTACGTCCATGAATTTGTCGATACCGGCGACCCCAACAGAATCAAACTTAGGCCATAAACGTGGAGATGAAATTGAAAGAGCGGTCACCATGAAAACCACACCATGAAGGGCCACAGACTTCGAGGTTTTCTTTTTTTAACGCTGATCGATAAACATAAGGATGATGAAGATGATGCTACAGATTTCCATTCTGAACTGACATAGTTTACTCTGTGCTCCTTTCTTGATATTCCCGGTGTCAACCACGCCCGAGAGCAGCAGACACCTGCAGTGTTGATCAGGAAATTTGACCAACACTATCAGAGATGCATCCATTAAGTGCATAAAACTCGACTGTGTGGTCCCAGTCTTCCCAGCTGAGCCCGAAGCAAACTCAACACTGGGTAGGAGCAAGTCGGGGCCGAAAAAAATCACACAAATAACTGGCTCTGGTAAGAATTGAATCCACGACCTTCACGCCAGGAGTCCGAGACGCTAACCACTTTGCCACAGCGGCTGGTATACAGGTGACTTAGTCGAGTATTTTCTCCATCCAGGATGGGGCAGAGGGAGGCAGACGGA
>JADBJO010002112.1:235000-245000 GCA_016801955.1 Conus betulinus
TAGCATGTTCCCCAGTTGGCTAATAAAACTATAGCATGTTCCCCAGTTGGCTCATATAAAACTATAGCAGTGTTCCCCAGTTGGCTCATAAAACTATAGCATGTTCCCCAGTTGGCTCATGAAACTATAGCATGTTCCCCAGTTGGCTCATGAAACGATGGGCGCGTTCTATAGCTGACTCATGAAACTATAGCATGTTTCCCAGTTGGCTCATGAAACGATAGCATGTTCTATAACTGGCTCATGAAACGATAGCATGTTCTATAGCTGACTCATGAAGCGATAGCATGTTCTACAGTTGGCTCATGAAACGATAGCATGTTTCCCAGGTGGCTCATGAAACAATAGCATGTTCCCCAGGTGGCTCATGAAACTATAGCATGTTCCCCAGTTGGCTCATGAAACAAAAGCATGTTCCCCAGTTGGCTCCAAAAAGTGTCGCATCAGCTGTTCGCTGTTTGCAAGCCAGCAAAGTTCCACTGACGACACGGAAAACCTTCCAACCGCTGGATCGCTAGAGCATCTTTCCCCTTCCTCGCTGTTTCCCGCCCCAAAGCAAAAAAGGATGTCTGACAATGTTGCAGGGATCAGCAAAACGCAAGCCTAGCTGGCTCACTGGGCTTTTCATCCTCTATTCTCCCAGAAATGGCCTCTTTGTGTCACGACCACTTCTCGTTAGAAGGCGCAGCGTGCCATCAAAAAAAGGGCCCGCCATCACAACAACAACAACAGCGACGGCTCCTCCAGACACAATGGATCAGAGGCCTGTATCCATCAGCGCCAGAGAGACTTCCTGGTTCACAACACACTTGGACCCACTCAATTTTCTCTCGCTCATTCTCCAAATCAGGCCGATTATTCTCTCATCATGGGAGGTAATGACGTCATCGGCTTCTAAGGATTTTTTTTAACCCCCAACGTTAGCTTTGTCACAAAGATAAGGCTTAATGGACAGAGCTGATTATTACCCCGTAGCTGAACACCCCAAACCTAGTCCCCAGTGGTGACGGTGGAGCAAACTGTGCCAGAGATTTTTCTGTTGCAATTGGTCGACATGAGCGACATTTCACTTGAAAAAGTGATGATTGTGGTCAGCATATAAGTGGGCTACCTTAAATCAAGGGCCATAACTCATAGTCCAAATGAGTTATTTTGGGGGGAACAACCAGAAACGTGTTCAGTGGATCCTACAGTACATTGTGGATCCACTTAGCTTAAGTCCTGGAGGTGGGGGGTGGGGGGGGGGAATGGGGGTGCATGGTGACCAGGGTCTGCTTAGCAGCTATAGAGATATCAGTCTAATGGCTCGCCAAGACGGGGCAGACTACAAAGATGGCAATCTAACTAGTGGTTGAGACAGAACAGACTGCTGAATATATCAGGTTCATGACCGGTGGAGAAAGAACTACAAGGATTCCACTCTCATGATCTGTAAGGACAGAACAGATTTTGGAGATTCCGGTCCAATGTGTGGTCAGAACAGAAGAGTAGATATTGCATTGGAACGATTGGTTGAGATAGAACAGACTGTTAAGATCGACAGTTCACCCAGTAGCCACACCACCGCTGAAGAAGACAGACGGAAGTCTGTCTAAAGCT
This sequence comes from Conus betulinus, assembly GCA_016801955.1. Taxonomy (NCBI): domain Eukaryota; kingdom Metazoa; phylum Mollusca; class Gastropoda; order Neogastropoda; family Conidae; genus Conus; species Conus betulinus. The sequence continues at coordinate 236,600 of JADBJO010002112.1, forward strand.
CCAAGTAAGTGCTATTTCTAGCTGAGTGACCTGTTTAATTCCGGTAGTCATTAAGATTGACAGTCCTATGACTGGTAAGGACAGACGTGTAGAGATTCCGCTGTCATGTTTGGTCAAGACAGAGCAGACTAGAGAGATTCCAGTCTAATGATTGGTCAAGACTGGACAGACAGACAGACATCCCATTGAAGTGATGGGTCAAGACAGGACAGACAGACAGACATCCATTGAAGTGATGGGTCAAGACAAGACAGACAGACAGACATCCCATGGAAGTGACTGATCAAGACAGGACAGACAGACAGACATCCCATTGAAGTGACTGATCAAGACAGGACAGACAGACATCCCATTGAAGTGACTGATCAAGACAGGACAGACAGACAGACATCCCATTGAAGTGATTGATCAAGACTGGACAGACAGACAGACATCCCATTGAAGTGATGGGTCAAGACAGGACAGACAGACAGACATCCCATTGAAGTGATGGGTCAAGACAGGACAGACAGACAGACATCCCATTGAAGTGACTGATCAAGACAGGACAGACAGACAGACATCCCATTGAAGTGATGGATCAAGACAGGACAGACTGTGACGAGACGGATACGAGTGGTAGGTGGGTCCTCTAGGGGAAGGACTTGGAATAATTTCTCTATGAGAATTGTCTTACATCTCACCTACACCCTCTCTCTTACTAGTGGTGGAAGGAGCAACTTTCCGGTACTAAGTACGTATAGCTCCGAGATACAGAATTGAAGAGAGAAGTTCAAACATTCAACATTCGATTGAACAACAGGGAACTGACACAAGTTAAGTGCACTTTCACACATCAACTTTTATTACTTACACAAAGATAAGAAATGGCGTGACAATTCCATAGGCTGTGTTTCAGTTCTCATTGGACTACCACAATGAGGGGTCCTTCCTCACTCCTACTTTACTCGCTGGCACTCTGTGCAGCAAGCTTAAGTTGGCATACAGGGGTTCTGTCTACGTTACACTGAATGTATATGTTATTATTATACATCCACCTGCTTGCTAATACCATAGACAGGTTCTCACTGTTTCATCATAAAGTGAGGGGTAAGGGTCTGATGGGTTTGAGTCCAGGTGGTAAGCAAACTTAGCTTTGCTTCGGAGAAGACAGTTGTTCTCTCCTGTGGCTGGTGACTGCCCCACTGGTGTAGATTTGTTGTCTGGTGTCGCCCTGGTTTCTGGCGAAGTCCCAGCCTCTGGTTCAGTCGCAATGTGTAGCGTGACCAGGATCCCAGTTTTTTTCCTGGGAATGAACAGGGAATGACTTGAGATCAAGGAGTTACCAAGTTTCCTAGGCCTCTGTCCCTTTGTCTTCCTCTGCTCTTGTCTACAGGCAGTCCTGAGGGGTCAGTGAAGCTGAGCTGGTGTGTGCCTAGTTTATGAACCTTCTTGCTTGTCGAATCACATTGAGACGACCTGTCATTCACCGATCAGGGGTGAGAGGGGGAGGGATTTAGTCTAGTCACCAATCGCCTTGGAAATTGTTTGAACCTAATCGGCACGGGATAATTTATGCATCCGTGTAGCTGACCGTTAAGCCCCAGCTAATTTATGCGTCCGCATAGGTGTTCGCGAGCACGTGCAGGTGCCTGCGAGGACGGGGGGTGGTAGGGATGAAAGGGGGGGGGGGTGGTGGTGGTGGAGAGCGCGGCACATGTCTTTGTGTCGCACACTTTGTGTCTTTGTCTTGTGTCGCGGGGGGGTAGAGAGAGGGGGGGGGGGGGGGGGTGAGACGGGCTGTTGTTAGAACGCCTCCCACGCTGCGTTGTATCGTACAGCATGGGGAGGGAGGGTTGAGAGAGGGGAAGGGAGGTAGGCTGCTAAGAACGAAAGGCGGCACGTATTTGCCGTGACGCAATTTTTTTCCTGTGTCACTGATCGTGTCAGTTGGGCCTTTCGCACTGTCCCAAGCAAGAAAAGGGGGGGGGGGGGGGGGGGTTGGGGGGGTTTGAGGGGAGAGTGGGCATAGATTTGAAATCTATTTTTTTGGTTTGGTGTTTTAGTAGGGGGACTGATGGGATGGCGTTGTCAAGCGTCACGTCACATAGGCCCCCCGAAAAAAGATTCTCTCGAGAGAGAAGCTCCTGCTTGACAATCCATTCCGATCGTGGTCCGTTATGCTTTTGGCACTAGCTCTGGAGTCACCAAGACACCGATGGAGCTTCGGAATACATTACTGGGTTCCGGTTGCTTGTGTCTGGATGTCAGGCTGGCCTGGGGTTGAATCACCCCCTTGGCTTGATGACCAGTGTTGGCACATGGGGCAGGAATCGACATATTTCTTTATGTCCTCTGCCATCCCTGGCCAATAGTACTGCTTCATCACCCATTGCACTGTCTGCCCTACATTGATATGTCCTGGAACAGAGTGTATGTCCCACTTCCATCACTCGGGTCCGGTGTGGCGCCGGGACCACAAGTTGTGAATGATCTTTATTAAGCCTACGATACAGAAGACCGTTCCGCCTAAAGAATTCACCCTTGCGAGTGGGGGGGTGACGGGTGTGGCGCTGCCTCTGGAAGCATGCAGCTAATGTTGGGTCAGCTCGCTGAGCTGCTTTCATCTCCTTTTTAGGAGGTTTGAATTGCTTTGGGGTCTTCACCTGCAGTGTGGACACAATGACAGGTTCAGAGATGGGTTCCCGAGTGTGACATAATGGCCTCCAAGTAGGAGATCATGATCGGATTGTCCATGACGGCTGCCTTGATCTGTCCCTTGACGTACCTACTGTCAACCATAATTGTGGCAACAGGTAAGGTAGCAGGTGGCAGAGTCAGGTCAGCCCCTTGTAAAGGCACTGTCTCTCGGTGATAGCAGCTGGCTCCACAAGGGAAGCTCTTACAACTGCATCGTATGACAATCCTGTGTCATACAAACAGGAGGCAGGTTTGTTATTTATTTACACCTGCTCACTGATGGGTGGTGCAGTGATATTATGTACCATAGATGGTGTGTCACCGCTTTTGGGTGTAGACACTACCTGGTACGCAGCAATTGTTTGGAGTCTTGGTCCAAAGAATTTTCTGCACTCTGCAGTGTGTGAGATGTCATTTTACAGTGCGCGCAGTAACGCTTCTGTGCACTGTTTGACTCACAGGGACTGAGTTACCACTGTGTGGTTTACAGTTTTTGTTTTTCACTTTGTGGTGGTTTCCCACTTGGTGGTGGGTTTTGGTTCTGAGATTGCTGTGACGGTGGGGGGTTCGAATCCCGGTTTTGCTTGTCACGCATCTTTTTGTGTGCATTTGCTTCATCATGGGCGGCGGTGTATCTGTCAGCTAGCTTGATCAGGTCAGCTAGTGAGCAGCACCTTGTTCTGCCGTGAAAGTTTGTAGGTCAGTGGACATTGTGTCACGCAGCTGCTCGCAGAGGATGAGCTCAGTCAGACTATCAAAAGTCTGTGCTTGGTTTGACAGTGTCAACCATTTTTGGAGATAAGTTGTTAACCTATCTGCTAACTGGCCATATAGTTTCTCCCCTGCTACGCCGCGAGTTTCGAAATTTCTTTCGGTAGGCTTCAGCTGTCAGTTCATAACGGGTGAGTAGGGCTTGTTTGAGAGCATCATAATCAGTTACTTTGTTTGGAGGGTAACTTGGTATAAACATCATAAGCAACACCTCTAAGACCTTGTGCTAGTTTGATGTTACGCTTTTCTGGGTCTAGCCGAATCATTGGCCAATCTTTCGAACCGGTCTAAGTATGTGTCAATACTTTCCGTGTTCTCATTAAAAGGGTCCAAAGAAAATGACATTGCCGGAATTTGGATGGGAGGATGTGAATTTTGGCTGGCCGTGTCTGAAGAGCTATCATTCTCGGAGGATTTGTCAATCTTTCTGAGCGCAAGTTCATGTTCTCTGGCCTTATCGCGCTCGGCAGCTTCACGGGTTTCTTTTCGCTCAGCAGCTTCTAGTTCCCGTAATCGGGTTCGCTCTTCAGCTTCGCGGGCTTCTTTTGCAGCTTCCACTTCACGGGTTTTGTCACGCTCAGCAGCTTCGCGGGCTCTTTGCGGCTTCAGCTTCATGCTGTCTAATCTTTTCACACTCTTCGGCATCTAATTCCAGTTGTTTTAATTTCCTGGCGTTCTCAGATTCCTTTTCAAATTGTGTAATCACAAATGAGACTAAATCTTGACCAGAGAGGCCTAGGGATTCTCCCACTCCTTGATTTTCCGTCTAAGTTTTCACTGCTTCAGCCATGATAATGAACTGTTATACAATCCTTATCAATCAAATATCCACTAAGTACAACAAATCCACAAAAATCACAAAAGCAAAGAATCACACAATGTAAATATCAAAATGAATTGATTATACATCAACCACACACACTCTTATTATTTGTTATGTAAGATAACCATTCACACAACAAACATAAAAGGTTTTCCTCCTGGACTCAACTCAATCAGCCTATTTGCTCTGAATTCTGCTCTTGTGTCCAAATTTTTGGACTAGCCAAAGGAAATAAAATTTTTGGGTGAATTGTATTTAACAATCCAAAGTGTGTATTTACAATCCCGGACGAGCCCCCACTTCGATGTGACGAGACGGATACGAGTGGTAGGTGGGTCCTCTAGGGGAAGGACTTGGAATAATTTCTATGAGAATTATCTTACATCTCACCTATACCCTCTCTCTTACTAGTGGTGGAAGGAGCAACTTTCCGGTACTAGTCATCGAAGAAATTTTTTTTATTTGTTCCGGGTAGTAATAAAATACGGTAGAATGGCTCTGAGATAATTTTCCTTAGGCTTGTACTCTTAATTAGAAGTACGTATAGCTCCGAGATACAGAATTGAAGAGAGAAGTTCAAACATTCAACATTCGATTGAACAACAGGGAACTGACACAAGTTAAGTGCACTTTCACACATCAACTTTTATTACTTACACATAGATAAGAAATGGCGTGACAATTCCATAGGCTGTGTTTCAGTTCTCATTGGACTACCACAATGAGGGGTCCTTCCTCACTCCTACTTTACTCGCTGGCACTCTGTGCAGCAAGCTTAAGTTGGCATACAGGGGTTCTGTCTACGTTACACTGAATGTATATGATTATTATACATCCACCCTGCTTGCTAATACCATAGACAGGTTCTCACTGTTTCATCATAAAGTGAGGGTAAGGGTCTGATGGGTTTGAGTCCAGGTGGTAAGCAAACTTAGCTTTGCTTCGGAGAAGACAGTTTGTTTCTCTCCTGTGGCTGGTGACTGCCCCACTGGTGTAGATTTGTTGTCTGGTGTCGCCCTGGTTTCTGGCGAAGTCCCAGCCTCTGGTTCAGTCGCAATGTGTAGCGTGACCAGGATCCCAGTTTTTTTCCTGGAACGAACAGGGAATGACTTGAGATCAAGGAGTTACCAAGAGTTTCCTAGGCCTCTGTCCCTTTGTCTTCCTCTGCTCTTGTCTACAGGCAGTCCTGAGGGGTCAGTGAAGCTGAGCTGGTGTGTGCCTAGTTTATGAACCTTTTGCTGGTCGAATCACATTGAGACGACCTGTCATTCACTCATCAGGGGGAAGAGGGGGAGGGATTTAGTCTAGTCACCAATCGCCTTGGAAATTGTTTGAATCTAATCGGCACGGGATATTTATTTATGCATCCGTGTAGTTGACCGGTAAGCCCCAGCTAATTTATGCGTCCGCATAGGTGTTCGCGAGCACGTGCAGGTGCCTGCGAGGACGGGGACGGTATAGGGATGAAAGGGGGGGGGGGTGGAGGGTGGTGGAGAGCGCGGCACATGTCTTTGTATCGGCACATGTCTTTGTGTCGCGGGATAGAGAGGGGGGGGGGGGGGGGGGGGGGGGGTGAGACGGGCTGTTGTTAGAACGCCTCCCACGCTGCGTTGTATCGTACAGCATGGGGAGGGAGGGTTGAGAGACGAGAAGGGAGGTAGGCTGATAAGAACGAAAGGCGGCACGTATTTACCGTGACGCAAATTTTTTTCCTGTGTCACTGATCGTGTCAGTTGGGCCTTTCGCACTGTCCCAAGCAAGAAAGAGGGGGGGGGGGGGGGGGGGGGGGGGGGGGCCGTTGAGAGGGGAGAGTGGGCATAGATTTGAAATCTATTTTTTTGGTTTGGTGTTTTAGTGGGACTGATGGGATGGCGTTGTCAAGCGTCACGTCACACAGACAGACAGACATCCCATTGAAGTGATGGGTCAAGACAGGACAGACAGACAGACATCCCATTGAAGTGATGGGTCAAGACAGGACAGACAGACAGGCATCCCATTGAAGTGACTGATCAAGACAGGACAGACTGTTAGACTTCCCATTGAAGTGATTGATCAAGAAGGACAGACAGACAGACATCCCATTGAAGTGATCGATTTTGACAGGATAAAATTACCAGACACTCTGGTCGTGTGACTGGTCAAGAGACAACATAACGTGCAGAGAGTAGTAGATGGGTGAACACAATACGCCAAACCTGCCTATCACAGTAAAAGAGTGAATTTTACAAAGAGATTTCTGCCTTGTGACTGGTACAGACAGGGTGGACTTGACATGATATCCCTGATTTAGGTAATGGCGGAGATACCATAGACTGACACAGATTACTGTCCAGGTCAATGGCGGATGTAAGAGATTCTAATGCAGATTTCTTTTTTCTTTTTTTTTTTTTGACTTGCAAAAATACTTAGTTTCAAAGTGAGGTGAGTGTAGGCGGAAATTAAAACACATTTTAAAGAGGATTATTTCTAAGTCCACCAAACAACAACGACAAAGTACAAGACAAAACACGACGCGTTTCGACCTCGTAGGTCTTTTTCAGGCAAGATAAACAACATTCAGGACAATGAACACGAAGAACGAGCAGTCACCTATCTTCTCAAATTCGAGAAGATAAGTGATTGTTCGTTCTTCGTTTTCCGAGTCCTAAATGTGGTTTATAGACCTAAGCGGTCGAAACGCGTCGTGTTTTGTCTTGTTATTTGTTTGCCCCTGTTGATTGGCTGGCTTATTTTAACAATTCTTTTAAAAGTTGTACGAATAGGTCACCCAGTTCTTACGGAGTCCTCTTGGCTTACATACATCAGCTTTATTTGAGGCTGCAGTGCCCTCCCCTCCCTTTTCCCATCTTAATTGTACCACCATTTCTCACCCCACTTTGCTCCCCCCCCTCCCGTCCCCCCCCCCCCCCTCCCTCTCTTCTTCCCCTCCCTACACTTTTGCATCTGTTGATGTCTACGTCATAGACGTGGCGTCACCTTCCTGTCGGCTACGTCATGAAAAAAGGTCCCAAAGTCGGTCTTCAAAGGGAACGTGGGATTTTGTCTCCCGTTTCGCAGCTCATCAGCATATTGATTGACGTGCAGTCAGTTGGACTACGTGTCTACTGCGTTCTGGCTTTAATCATCACAGTCTGAGCATGGGTCTGAGCTTGATCAATTGACGTCAGTGGGTTACATGGCTTCATTTGTCGTGTCGCCCTCACTCCCAAAAAGATGGTCTGTTGTCCTGTCCATAGCAAAGCAGACAGGTTAAAGAGGTCTTTACTTTGAAGAGTATGCAGAGGGGAAAGAAGAAGTGTGGAGGACGGAGTGAGGAGAGGGATGGAGATTCTCGTGATGCTCGTCTGTATTTGGGACGTTACGAAGAAATCAGGAGTCGAGCGGATCATTACCGGCACATGGGATGGATCACGAGTAGAGCTTTCAGAAAGTGATGCATCAGCAGGAAAAAAAAAAAACAAAAAAAACAAACAAACAAAAAAAAAAAAAAAAAAAAAAAAAAGAACGTGCTTCAGGCTCTGCCTATAATATTAACAGGAGAGGAAGATCTCTTCATTTTTTTTTTTTTTTTTTTTTTTAGTGCATTTCATTTTATTTCATGGGCCTACAACAAAACAAAAAGAAACTAAGCAGACAGTACAAGCCATACAAGTACACAGAAACAAAGATGTCGCCAGCGAGAGGGGATCCAGCTTGTAGGGTTGTCCGTGGGCCAGTCGCCATATTGAAGTGGTCACGTGCAGACACCCGTCGGTCGGAACACGGCCCGTACACTGCAAACCCATCGCTCAAACGCATTCACCCAACGACATGTTTAGGCTAAATGTGGGAAGGTCTGTCGTTCAGAAATGTCTTTCTTTTTTTAAAAAATCTGTTTTCTGTTTACACTACTTTTTTTTCAAACCAACATTACCTTTCTTCGTTTCTGCTTTTTATTCGTTTTATCCACTTTCTTAAGACTTTTTGTTAAATTTGTTCTTCTTTTTCTGTTTTATTTTATGTATTGTATTCATTTTATTTTAGATTTATTTTGCTTTATTTCATTTTAGTTTATTTGATGTAGGTTCCACTCTCAAACACCACTTTTCCCCTTATTTGCACTATTTCCCATTAAATGTCCTGATC
>JADBJO010002112.1:250000-252500 GCA_016801955.1 Conus betulinus
CAGCGACATCTGTCGCATGGAAAACAGCGGGGTCACTCTCTCTGGACGCAAGCTGTAACACCGATTACCTCCCTTGCAGATTTCTGAATGTAGTCTGTTGGGGGGTGGGGGTGGGGGGTGGGGGTGGGGTGGGTGGGGACACATTCCAATTTTTCACACAGGCGTGTTAGAATGGCTCCAATGGGGGGTTGGTTTTAATCTGGCTGCACGGATCACGATCAGCGTTTTGATCAGCTCGACGGATCCTGTCGCCACAGTGGAGGAGGTCGTCCCAAGGCCACGCTCTGCCTTTTGATCAAAATTATTTGTTCTTTTGATCATAATTATTTGTTCTATTGATCAAAATTATTTGTTCTTTTGATCAAAATTATTTGTTCTTTTGATCATAAATTATTTGTTCTATTGATCATAATTATTTGTTCTTTTGATCATAAATTATTTGTTCTATTGATCAAAATTATTTGTTCTTTTGATCATAATTATTTGTTCTTTTGATCAAAATTATTTTGTTCTATTGATCATAATTATTTGTTCTATTGATCAAAATTATTTGTTCTTTTGATCAAAATTATTTGTTCTTTTGGTCAAAATTATTTGTTCTTCTGATCTGAAAATTATTTGTTGTTTTTGATCAAAATTATTTGTTCTTTTTGATCAAAATTATTTGTTCTTTTGGTCAAAATTATTTGTTCTTCTGATCAAAATTATTTGTTCTTCTGATCAAAATCATGTTTCTGTTTTTGCTTTTCTCATCTTCTGTACCAGTGGCATTACGCCCCCCCCCCCCTTTCCTCACACACACATGCACACACACACACACACAACACACACACACACACACACACACATACACACACACACACACACTCACATGCACGCACGCACGCCTGCACGCACGCATAATGACATAATAATCTGAGGCAGTTATTTCAACATCATCACCGTATATTGAGAATGGTCATTTCGTACACTCGTCATCATTTAAAACTGCTGTTCTGTCATCAGTATTATCATCGTGGTCGGTCATTTTGCCATTATCGTCATAGTAGGACGGTGTGGGTTTTTTTTTTTTTCCCTCTTTTTTTTTTTCTTTTGGTCATTATCGATCTTGGAATGTAATTTGGTGGCCACAGCTATGATCTAGAACGGTCATTTTTATCCTCATTATCAAGGTCATCATATGAAGTTCTCTGATCTCCATTAACTCATAACAAGCAAGAAGAACTTTACTCAGCAGATGTTGACTTTCGTAAATTGCTATTAAATATATAAGCAGTTACTTTCTACATAACCAGTCCTTTTCTGTATAACCACCTTTTCTTTCTGTATAAAAAGTCCTTTTCTATATGACTTGTCCCTTTCTACATAACCAGTCTTTTTCTATATAACCAGTCCTTTTCTCTATAACCAGTCCCTTTTCTACATAATCAGTCCTTTTATACATAATCAGTCCTTTTCTACATAACCAGTCCTTTTTCTACATAACCAGTCCTTTTCTACATCACCAGTCGTGTTCTACATAAGTCTTTTCTACATGACCGGTCCTTTTCTCTATAAACAGTCGTTTTTTCTCTATAAACAGTCCTTTTCTATATAACCGGTCCTTTTCGACATGACCAGTCCCTTTTCTACATAATCAGTTCTTTTCTACATAACCAGTCCTTTTTCTACATAACCAGTCCTTTTCTACATAACCAGTCCTTATCTAAATAACCAGTCCTTTTCTCTATAACCAGTCCTTTTCTACATAACCAGTCCTTTTCTATATAACCAGTCCTTTTCTACATAACCAGTCCTTCTCTACATAACCAGTCCTTTTCTACATAACCAGTCCTTCTCTACATAACCAGTCCTCTTCTGTATAATCAGTCCTTTTCTATATAATGAGTCCTTTTCTGTATAATCAGTCTTTTTCTACATGACCAGTCCTTTTCTACATAACCATTTCTTTTATATAACCAGTCTTTTTCTATATAATGAGTCCTTTTCTATATAACCAGTCCTTTTCTATATAATGAGTTCTTTTCTCTATATAACCAGTCCTTTTGTATATAACCAGTCCTTTTCATTATAATCAGTCCTTTTCTCTATAACCAGTCCTTTTCTACATCACCAGTCCTTTTCTACATAACCAGTCCTTTTCTATAACCAGTCCTTTTCTACAGTCCTTTTCTACAATAACCAGTCCTTTTTCTACATAACCAGTCCTTTTCTACATAACCAGTCCTTTTTCTAAACCAGTCCTTTTCTACATAACCAGTCCCTTTTCTCTATAACCAGTCCTTTTCTTTTCTACATAACCAGTCCTTTTCTACATAACCAGTCCTTTTCTACATAACCAGTCCCACATCCCAGTCCTTTTTTCTCTATAACCAGTCCTTTTCCTTTTCTTTTCTACATAACCAGTCCTTTCTCTATTTCCTTTTCTACATAACCAGTCCTTTTCTGTATAACCAGTCTTTTTCTACATAACCAGTCCTTTTCTATATAACCAGGCGTT
>JADBJO010002112.1:267500-277500 GCA_016801955.1 Conus betulinus
TGTAGTCATTGCCACTGTGCACGTAGCAAATGTTGCCAAGGCAACGGAAGCTTCGCCATGGTTTCCGTGTTCTGGAAAAGGACGCTGATAAGTCGGATGAAAAGAATAGAGATCTGTCATTTGAGCGTGCTCTCTGCTGATATCTTTAAATATAACAAAAAGCCAGAACCCTTCCCCATTCTCGTCGTTCCATTGCCACAAAAATCATACATCATAGAGGATCTTTGTTCTGTGTGCCCCCTGTTATTATAATTATATAATGAATACTTATATCGCGCCTATTCTCGGCTAGAGACCAAGCTCTAAGCGTTTTAAATCCACACTTATTTACACAACGGGCTGCCTACCTGGGTAGTGCCGACTGAAGAGCTGCCAGCGGGCGCTTCATTTAGTCGTTTCCCGTGTCATCCAGTCAATTTCGTTCAATATCGTTCACTCCATTTCCTTACTTCCTTCATTCGTTCCGTTTCTCACGCAGGGTGCATGCTATGTGTAACGTGTCATCCATACCAACGGCCAAACTGGCCTCTCTCTTCCGAAGGTTGGTGATGGGATTTGGCGTGTGTGCAAGATGTTATGCGTGTGTTCACACATGGAACCTCGGTTTATAGTCTCATTCGAAGGACTATGTGGGAAATGGAGTCAGAACCAATGTTAACTCCGAGGGGAAAATCCCCCTGTACCGAAACGGCCCGGCAGAGATTCGAACCAGCAACCCCAGGATCACCAAGATTACGAGTCCGGCGCTCTACCAACTAAGCTATCGCGGCCCTCTGTGCTGTCGTATCTGTGAGGCGAGTCGGTGTCGTCAGCAGCATTCGTTGGGAGTTGTGGGCCCTGAAATTGTTCCATCTTGCGAGCAAGCGTTATCGTACTTGTTTCTCATTTATGAATCATGTATGAAAAATCGGGATGCTGTTAACTTTAAAGAAGTACTTTGTGACCAGTTCAGCGTCGATGTCGTTCATGACGCCAGCGAGTGCTGACCGGGTCAGTCAGCGCCATTACACGTGTTGAAGGGGTCACCAAGGTGCACATTCAGCTCCGCAGGTATTGTAAGGTAAAGGTTGCTTGTAGCCCAACCGACCGCAAAGGGCCATACCAGGGCTGTCACCGCGTTGAAGTCAACTCACATGTCAAAACAAACAGACTAATTCTCACAACAACCCTTTCAAACACACCTAAAAGCACTCCGGAAATTTGTAAAAAAAAAAAAAAAAAATCTTTCATCGCAAGATCTTAGATCAGATGAGAAAAATGTTGACCTCTTTCAGAAACTCAAAAGGTATTCGCTGATTTTATGTTTGATATCATGGAGTCGAAATAATCGTCTCTGGCATTTGGTTTCAGTACCCCGGATTCCACTCCCTGTGTTAGCCAGCAGTGTCTGCGTGTCACGGCCCAAGAGGACTAGCTGCACAGGCCACGGTGTAGGCTCTGTCTGAGCGTGGGGGCAGAAAGGGGGGGAGGAGGGGGGGGGGGATGAAATTGTTTGTTCACGTCCTGTTGAGTTCGGACATTGCTGCCGTTGCCGTTGCCATCCAGAAAAGAGGAGGAGGAGGAGGAAATAATGCCAGAGCCAGCGAAAATGCCGACTGGTGTAAAGTGGAATGATGAGCGGTGCAGACTGACAATCTGATCGATACTGCTGACTGCCTTGTTGGCGGGCTGTGGAAGACAGCCTGGTCTGGCATCGTTTCAGGCTGATCTGACTGTTGTCGGTGTTACTGAGGAGTTGATCAAGGAACGAGAAAGTCCATGGTCTGCTGGAATGTATAACTGAATGAAAAATATGAAAATGGACAGACACACACACACACACACACACACACACACACACACACACACACACACACACACAACACAACACACACGCACGCACGCACGCACGCACACACACACACACACACACACACACACACACACACACACACACACACATGCGCACACACACATACACACACACACACACACACACACACGCACTCACGCACGCACGCACGCACGCGCGCACGCACGCGCGCCTGCACACACACACACACACACACACACACACACACACACACACACACACACGCACGCACGAACGCACACACACACACACACACACACACACACACACACACACACACACACACACCTGCACACATGCATACATATATATATGTGTGTATATATATATATATATATACATGTGCGCTTGCTCTCTCTCTGCCTGTCTGTCTGTCTGTCTGTCTGTCTCTCTCTCTCACTCACTCACTCTCTCTCTCTCTCTCTCTCTCAAAACAGGGTGACAAACGTTGCAGAACCCACGGGATAAAAAAGTGGGGAAAGTAGCACTGACTGAACGACCCACAGGATAAAAAGTGGGTAAAGTGGCACTGACTGAATGACCCAGGGGATAAAAAGTGGGTAAAGTGGCACTGACTGAATGACCCACAGGATATAAAAAGTGGGGAAAGTGGCACTGACTGAATGACCCACAGGATAAAAAGTGGGGAAAGTAGCACTGACTGAATGACCCACAGGATAAAAAGTGGGGAAAGTGGCACTGACTGAATGACCCACAGGATAAAAAGTGGGGAAAGTGGCACTGACTGAATGACCCACAGGATAAAAAGTGGGGAAAGTGGCACTGACTGAATGACCCACAGGATAAAAAGTGGGGAAAGTGGCACTGACTGAATGACCCACAGGATAAAAAGTGGGGAAAGTGGCACTGACTGAATGACCCACAGGATAAAAAGTGGGGAAAGTGGCACTGACTGAATGACCCACAGGATAAAAAGTGGGGAAAGTAGCACTGACTGAATGACCCACAGGATAAAAAGTGGGGGAAGTGGCACTGACTGAACGACCCACGGGATAAAAAAAAGTGGGGAAAGTGGCACTGACTGAAGGACCCACGGGATAAAAAGTGGGGAAAGTAGCACTGACTGAATGACCACAGGATAAAAAAAAAAAAAAAAACTGAAAAAGATAAAAAAGTGGGGAAGTGGCACTGACTGAATGACCCACGGGATAAAAAGTGGGGGAAAGTGGCACTGACTGAATGACCCACGGGATAAAAAAAAGTGGGAAAAGTGGCACTGACTGAATGACCCACGGGATAAAAAGTGGGGAAAGTAGCACTGACTGAACGACCCACAGGATAAAAAGTGGGGAAAGCGGCACTGACTCAAGGACCCGCGGGATAAAAAGTGGGGAAAGTAGCACTGACTGAACGACCCACAGGACAAAAAGTGGGGAAAGTAGCACTGACTCAAGGACCCATGGGATAAAACGTGGGGAAAGTGGCACTGACTGAACGACCCACAGGATAAAAAGTGGGGAAAGTGGGCACTGACTGAACGACCCACAGGATAAAAAGTGGGGAAAGTGGCACTGACTGAACGACCCACAGGATAAAAAGTAGGGAAAGTAGCACTGACTGAACGACCCACAGGAGAAAAAGTGGGGAAAGTAGCACTGACTGAATGACCCAGGGGATAAAAAGTGGGGAAAGTAGCAGAGACTGGAGGACCCACGGGATAAAAAGTGGGGAAAGTAGCACCGACTGAACGACCCACGGGATAAAAAGTGGGGAAAGTGGCACTGACTGAATGACCCAGGGGATAAAATGTAGGGAAAGTAGCACTGACTGAATGACCCAGGGGATAAAATGTGGGGAAAGTAGCACTGACTGAATGACCCACAGGATAAAAAGTGGGTAAAGTGGCACTGACTGAATGACCCACAAGATAAAAAGTGGGGAAAGCGGCACTGACTGAACGACCCACAGGAAAAAAGTGGGGAAAGTGGCACTGACTGAATGACCCACACGATAAAAAGTGGGGGAAGCGGCACTGACTGAATGACCTACAGGACAAAAAGTGGGGAAAGCGGCACTGACTGAATGACCCACAGGATAAAAAAGTGGGGGAAAGCGGCACTGACTGAATGACCCACAGGATAAAAAGTGAGGAACGTAGCACTGACTGAACGACCCACAAGATAAAAAGTGGGGAAAGTGGCACTGACTGAATGACCCAGGGGATAAAAAGTGGGGAAAGTGGCACTGACTGAACGACCCACAGGATAAAAAGTGGGGAAAGTGGCACTGACTGAATGACCCACAGGATAAAAAGTGGGGAAAGTAGCACTGACTGAACGACCCACAGGATAAAAAGTGGGGAAAGCGGCACTGACTGAACGACCCACAGGATAAAAAGTGGGGAAAGTGGCACTGACTGAACGACCCACAAGATAAAATGTGAGAAAGTAGCACTGACTGAATGACCCAGGGGATAAAAAGTGAGGAAAGTAGCACTGACTGAACGACCCCAGGGGATAAAAAGTGGGGAAAGTGGGCACTGACTGAATGACCCAGGGGATAAAAAGTGGGGTAAGTGGCACTGACTGAACGACCCGTGCAGTGAAGAGTGGGGAAGGGGATGTTGTTTTTTGAACGCGTTTCGAAGCGTTACCACTCTTGTTACCATCAAAATGGTGCAGGGTTTTTTTTTGTTGTTGTTGTTTTTCATTATTTGTGGCGGGCCTCATCGATTTTGACTCGTGTATTGTGTTCATTCATTTCTACCGTTGAGTGACAGCCCTCTTTTGACTTTTGCACGTGCATCGTGTTTTTCCTCCATTGACGGTGACAGCCCTGTTCGATTTGGACTCGTGTGGCTGTCAGCCTCCAAGGTTGGTGTTTGCTGTCTGTCAAAAATGGCCTTGTGCCATCCTATATTCTTTTTTCTTTTTTTTTTTAAGTGACTTCTATGCTGATTTCGGCGCGTGGCGGCGGGAAGAATGGATGTGAACCACGAAGCAGGCAAATGAAAGGCTGTCCTGGCTCTCTGTCTGTCTGTCTGTCTGTCTGTCTGTCTGTCTGTCTCTCTCTCTCTCTCTCTCTCTCTCTCTCTGTCTCTCTGTCTGTTTGTCTGTCTTTCTCTCTCTCTCTCTCTCTCTCTCTCTCTCTCTCTCTCTCTCTCTCTCTCTCTCAGTATCCAGCCAGTATTGTGTGGCCTGCATTGTGTGTGGTGTTCCGCCGTCATCTGCCGGATTGCGTTCCTTGCCTCACATTGTCTCCCTTTGCATGCCATTGTTCGGTCTTCTGTTGCGCAGGTTTATTGTATATTGTTTTCGAGTAAATGGGATTCTGGAGCTTGGCATTGTTTGGCACGCTGCTGCAGAGATTCCTCGGAGCGGCAGGCATTGTCCAACGCTGGGCAGCCTGTTCCAGACAATGACCCACGACATTTTCTGTCGAATCGGCGCCTCGTCCTACGGGGTTTTTGTTTGTTTGTTTGTTTTTTTGCCAAGCGGAACAGGCAGGTCAGTGTTTAAAAAAAAAAAAAATGACGGCGGCGTCTAGTTATCGCTGAACACCGCCTGAATAGTTTCAGTTTCGTCATGGAGGGGTCACTGCGCGGGATCGATGTTGATGTGGTGAACAGTGGGCTCTAGGATCTGTTGAGCAGGATGATACATTCTCATGGGAAATGGTCGCTGTGAAGTCAGTGTTTACCAATGGTTACTTTCACTGTTAAGTCACTATTTACGAACATTTAACTGTCACTGTTAAGTTACTATTTACGAATAGTTAACTGTCACTGTGGAGTCACTGTTTACGAACGGTTAACGGTCACTGTGAAGTCACTATTTACGAACAATTAACTGTCACAGTGAAGTCACTATTTACGAACAGTTAACTGTCACTGTGAAGTCACTATCAACGAACACTTTACTGTCACAGTGAAGTCACTATCAACGAACAGTTAACTATCACAGTGAAGTCACTATTTACGAACAGAATTAACTGTCACTGTGAAGTCACTATCAACGAACAGTTAACTGTCACAGTGAAGTCACTATCAACGAACAGTTAACTATCACAGTGAAGTCACTATTTACGAACAGTTAACTGTCACTGTGAAGTCACTATTTACGAACAGTTAACTATCACAGTGAAGTCACTATTTACGAACAGTTAACTGTCACTGTGGGTTCACTATTTACAAACAGTTAACTGTCACTGTGAAGTCACTATCTACGAACAGTTAACTGTGTCACAGTGAAGTCACTATTTACGAACAGTTAACTGTCACTGTGGGTTCACTATTTACGAACAGTTAACTGTCACAGTGAAGTCACTATTAACGAACAGTTAACTGTCACTGTGGGTTCACTATTTACGAACAGTTAACTGTCACAGTGAAGTCACTATTTACGAACAGTTAACTGTCACAGTGAAGTCACTATTTACGAACAGTTAACTGTCACTGTGGAGTCATTATCTACGAACAGTTAACTGTCTCTGAGCTAACACTTCTTTGTCATGAAGTATTAAAAGCTCTGTTGAAATGTAAACCTTGACATTCCGTAGATTCCAGATTCTGTCCCACAAAGGTATGACAGTCGTCATTCTCCATTTCCTTCATGCTCTGGCTTCTTGTGGCGGCGATCAGCAAGGTCAAATCCAGATTCTGTTCGACGTCGGTAGTGTGGTCTGGGTTCTCCTCCACGTTGTTCGAGAGCATTCCTTCATGCACTGACCCCTACGCTCGTGATTTCGCAGAGTTTGGGACCAACGCACACGGCAGTCACGACTGCATGATCGCTCTGAAGCTGTCGCATCATACATCCGTCTCTGCATGATTTATTAGGCATGGGATTGCTACAATGTATAGTACTGCGTGGCATCGTTCTGAATTGTGTTGTATTATTTTGTGCTAAAACAACGCGCTTCTCGGATTGAATTTGAAACTACTGTCTGTCGGTGAGTTGAGTGATGTGGTGGCTGCCACTAATGGTGCCACTTTTCTAGCTTCGCTTCTTCCATTCTTTCCCCTTGATTCGTGCACAGCTATTACTAACCCGCTTGACCGGTTGGGCGACCATGCGGATGGAAGACTGGGCTTTCATTGTGATTGTCCGACAGTGTGTGGCGAAGGACAGAGAGAGGAGCACACACACACACACACACACACACACACACACACACGCACACGCACGCACGCACGCACGCACGCACGCACACGCACACGCGCGCACGCACGCACGCACGCATGCACGTACGCACGTATGCACGCACGCACGCACATACGCACACATGCACATACACGTACATACAGACACACACATACACACGCGCGCGCACACACACACAAAGTCAGTAACAATGAAACAGTTCTCTGTCCAACAAAGAGGCTGTCTCCAGGGACAATAATTATAATACAGTGAGAGAGTCCTCTGTGCAACAAAGCGACTGTCTCCAGAGACAGTAACATGAAACAGTCCTCTGTCCAACAAAGCGACTGTCTCCAGAGACAGTAACAATGAAACAGTTCTCTGTCCAACAAAGCAACTGTCTCCAGAGAGACAGTGACAATGAAACAGTTCTCTGTCCAACAAAGCAACTGTCTCCAGAGACAGTGACAATGAAACAGTTCTCTGTCCAACAAAGCAACTGTCTCCAGAGACAGTAACAATGAAACAGTTCTCTGTCCAACAAAGCAACTGTCTCCAGAGACAGTAACAGTGAAAACAGTTCTCTGTCCAACAAAGCAACTGTCTCCAGAGACAGTAACAATGAAACAGTTCTCTGTCCAACAAAGCAACTGTCTCCAGAGACAGTGACAATGAAACAGTTCTCTGGCCGACAAAGAGGCTGTTTCCAGGGACAGTATGCTACAATGAGGCAGTCCTCTGTCCAACAAAGCGACCGTTTCCAGGCATATCTCGGTGGCTGACTGTTCAGGGACGGGCGCCAGACGCACGGTGCACTCGGGACGTGGTGTTTGCGCTGTGTCAGACGTGGTCCCGGACCATCCGTCAAGGGCAATGGAGGGTCGGGGGACAGGGTGAGGCAAGGGAGACAAACCCTGGGCAGCCAGTGCTACGTCAGCTCAGCCACAGTGGAGTTGAAAGCCGTGACATGATGGAACGCTGTGCCGTCCTGACGGACCGCTTCTTCTTCTTCAGCCCACTACAACTTCAGTCAACTGTTTCTTTGCTTTACCACCTTCTCTTGCTGGTTTTTTTTTTTTTTTTTTTTTTTTTTTTTTTTTTTTTTTTTTTGACAAGTTTATCACACTGTTCCGAGCATTGATCGCGATGCGAGGATTGCGCAGCTGTGCAAATGCTCTCTCTCTTCTCTCTCTCTCTCTCTCTCTCTCTCTCTCTCTTTCAAACACACACGAACGCGCGCGCGCGCGCGCGCACACACACACACACACACACACACACACACACACACACAGATGGACGGTTGAGGACACTATTAAAGTGTTCGGCCCAGCGCTCAAGGTTCCTTTCTCCTCCTCGTCAGGAATCGGTCTATTCCCATGGGCACTGAGGAAATGTGGATGACGATGTGTGGGGTCATAGATAGTCTTAAGCGCACTGTATGAGTTCTTCATGTCATTGTACTGGGCAAAACATTGGATCTCTTCAGCCAAACATTCTGCATTTGACGCAGTTCAGATTGTGCAGCCTTTTTGGTAATGCTGATGTTGAATGCAGCTTTCTTGGAAACAGAGTTAGGATGGTAAAGGTGGGCTCTGTGGAGTCCGTGTTTCTCAAATCGAGCAAGGATTGGATGCCATCATTACTTTCATCGAACCAGTCCCGATGCTTTCGTGTGATGGGATCCACCACTTCTGAGGCAGCAGCATAGACGTCGACTGTATTGCGAAATATTTCCCAGTCTGACTCAACATCATGGGAGCTGAACCTTGAGGTTTTCAATTTACCGTCGAGTTCTTGCACCAATCGCTATCTAACCAGGTGGCATGTAAGCCCGGAGACGTTCAGCCCTTTACCCCCAGGTGGTCTTCTGGGTGGCTGTAAGTGTAAAGATCAGCAAGCGATGGTCGGTCCAACA
This sequence comes from Conus betulinus, assembly GCA_016801955.1. Lineage (NCBI taxonomy): Eukaryota > Metazoa > Mollusca > Gastropoda > Neogastropoda > Conidae > Conus > Conus betulinus. The sequence continues at coordinate 276,370 of JADBJO010002112.1, forward strand.
CTGTGCACCACACATGGCTTTGGTAGCTCAGACATCTTGCCCGTCCCTTTGCCTGACGATATCATAATCCAGCAGATGCCATGCTGGAAGGAGGGTGCATCTAAGTTGTTGTCTTGTAACGATCAGGAGGGCGAGAGACCGTGCTGGTGATGAGAAGGTCATGTGTAGTGCAGGTTTCCAGCGGTAAGTAGAAGGTCATTGCTGTTGCAGCTGCCAACGCCAGTTTCCCTGGAACTCCGTCCCAAGACGTGTGTGATCTGTGCCGACTCTGGCGTTGAAATCACCGAGGATGATGAGTTTATCTGTTCTGAATAAGGCAGACATACATGATACACACAGTAAAGTTCTTCAAACTTGGCTTCAGTGCTTCCGTGTGTGTGTGTGTATGTGTGTGTGTGTGTGTGTGTGTGTGTGTGTGTGTGTGTGTGTGTGTGTGTGTGTGCCTGTTCTCGTGAACGCTATGCCATATGACGATTCGTGGTAACATAAAGACTGTTTATTCGTGGTGACATGGAGACTATTAATTCGTGGAGACATGAAGACTGTTTGTTCGTGGAGATATGAAGACTTTATTTGTGGAGACATGAAGACTGTTTTTTTTTTTTTTTTTCGTGGTGACATTCAGACTGTTAGTTCATGCTGACATGCAGACTGTTAATTGGTGGAGACATGCAGACTGTTAATTAACGGAGACATGCAGACTGTTAATTGGTGGAGACATGCAGACTATTAATTAACGGAGACATGCAGACTGTTAATTGTGGAGACATGCAGACTGTTAATTGGTGGAGACATGCACACACCGTGCTCTCAAATCTGTCTGGCAGTGGAAGCCTTGTTCCCTCCCGTCACACCCTCCATCTCTCTTCCTCTCTCCCCCCCCCCCCCCCCCCCCTCCACTTCCCACTTTCCCCCGTCCTCCTCCTCCTCCTCCTTCCCCCCGTCTCAAACACACAAGGGGCTGGTCAGTCATCTCCATATTTTATTACTCGCCAACGGCCGTGTCCTCCATTCAGTTTGGTCTCGGAGTGAAGAATTCTGTCGCCAACCTGTGTGCTTTAATCGGCTTGTAGGCAGCTCTCGTATTGATTTTACCATCTCCCCCACCCATCCCCCACCCATCTCTCCCCC
>JADBJO010002112.1:287500-292500 GCA_016801955.1 Conus betulinus
AAATATTTTGATAGTTTTAGTGGGTACAATCATGTGTTCACAGAAAGAAATGTAGCTGGAAATAACATCGGTGGCTTCGTTAATGTCAAAACTAGAATTCAAAAACAAATTCCAATCTGTACATTCAAAAACAGGCCTGTAATTCATCAAACACACTTTCTTGTGTCCAAACACTGCACTTGCTTTTTAGTGATAGGTTGTGTTTTCACTTTTTGGTCTGTAAGCTGGCAAGAGATGAATGGCATTGTGATCAGACTGACCAACAGGGGGGGGGGGGGGGGGGGGGGGGGGGGGGGGGGCTGAACACACTTGTATGCAGATGGTATATTACAGTAGCATAAATCAAGTATTTTATCCTTTCTTGTAAAACATGACACATACTGTTTAAAAGAAGGTAGGTTTGAACTGAGGTCACAGTCATTAAAATGTATTGCATTTCTTTATTCATTCTTTATTTGCTTTTTCTTTTTAAAGAATTGTTAACACTGCATCATCTTGTCCTTTTCGCTTCTTCCTCGTTGCTGTCTGCTTTCCTTCCTTCTCTTTTCTGGGTTCTTCTGCTTCTTCAGAAATTTCGTTTTGTTAATTACTTTCACCTTAATTCCCTGTTCGTTTCCTGTGTCGCTGTCCGGCTTTTTGTTACTGTTGTTTGTTGTTGTTGTAGTCTTTTTGTTCTGTCTCTTTCTCTCTCTGTCTCTCTCAGTATAACTGGGCTGCACCAGCACTTCGTTGCGTAGTGGTTAGCGTCGCGGATTGCCGACTGAGAGGACATGGGTTCGATTCTCATGTAAGCCATTGGTTTGTGAAATGTTTCTGTCCCGACAGGCTTCTGCTGAAAGTTGGTTTTGCTGCGGGCTCAGTTAGAAACGCCGGGATTATGAAAGTGATTTTCATCCACTTTATGGATGCGTCTCTGAGAGTGTTGCTCATATTTTCCTGACCAACACTGCGGGTGTCTGTATCTCTCGGGCCTGGTTGACCCTGGAATGTATTTTTGAGGGGTGAGCGTAGAGTACACTTCATAGCATCATCTTCATCATCCTCATCCTCTTCGTTCAGCATAGATAAGTCTGAAATTTTTTGGCCCTTCATGCCTGGCTCTTGTGGTGACATCAGATTTGATTTCCATTCCGTATCTATGCTCTGGATGAGTTCGAGTTGAGGTGACCGGTGGGTGGCAAGTTCATGGACACTGTCGTTGCACGGGGACGTGGTGGAGCTCTCCGAATGGGCACGCTCATTCATGCTGGCTCACACAACTAAGCAATAACTGTCGTCAGTAGGGGGCTTAGGAGGTGATGTCCCCGTGTATGTTGGGTCAGAAGAGAGTCACCACTGAAATGACTGGGCAGTGCTCATGACGACGTGACATTGACGGATCCCTGGGTATGCTGGTGCCTGGACTGCGACGGGATATGCCTGGATGTGGCTGTGGCTGAGCAGCCGAAAAGAAAGGGCGTGGGTGGAATGCCATGACTGGCACAGACAATGAGACAGACAAAGAATTGAAAATAATCACAATGATTATGATAATGACAATTTTATTTTAAAAAAAATGAAAATTTTAAAACAATGGACAAGAGCATGATGATGATGGTGATAATACTAACAAAAAAACAACAACAACAACTACAAAACAACAACAACAACAACAACAACGACATGAATAATAATAAACATAGCCGTCATTCATTTCCTTTGTCGCGGGTCCAGCTTTGTTTGTTTGTTTGTGTTTCACTGTCTTCGTCTCCCCAAAGCCCGCTCGCTCTTCTTTCTGTCAATCTCTTTTTTCATTGCCGTTTTGTTTATGTTGTTTATTTTGTTTGTTTGTAATAATTGTGTGTGGTTGATTTTGTTAATGTCGTCGTAACTTCGTGAACTGGCTTTCCAAGCTGGATAGCTTTTCATTCCCATGCACGTATGTCTGTGTCATGTTATTTCCTCCTTTCCGTTCCGCCCCCCCCCCCCCCCCCCCCGCCCCCCCCCCCCCCCCCCCCCCCCCCCCCCCCCCCCCCCCCCCCCCACCCCCCCCCCCACACCCCCCCCCCACCCCCCACCACACACACACACACTCACACCATCCCCCATCCCCCCCCTTCCTTTTTTTTTTTTTTTTTTTTTTTTTGCTGTCCTATCTCCCGTGCGCGGACTCCCCGCCCCCCCCCATCCCCCCCCCCCCCCCCCCAACCCCCGCCCCGTTGCCACTACCCCTGCGCCGTTCAGTTCGAGTCATCCCCCCCCCCCCCCCCCCCCCCCCCCCCCCCCCCCCCCCCCCCCCCCCCCCCCATATACAATCAAACCTAGTTTTGCCCGCTGTCAGTTTCCGGCGCCGCAGTGCACTGAGAAACAATCGATCAATGTGGAATCGCCATGAGACACCCGGCCACAGGAGACCCTGCCCTGCTGCCGTTAGGGCTGTGGTGCTTGTGGTGGCGTTGACATGCTGTGCCCTTTTCGCCGTGGTCTGACGTGCCGTTGTGTGGCCCCGAGCTATTTTACTGTCTCTTTTTTTTTTTTTTTTTTTTTTTTTTTCTTTTTTTTTTTTTTTTTTTTTCCTTCTTGTTTCAGTTTGAAACGGACGGGTTCCTTGCTGCAATTTTCCAGCCACGCCATAATTTGTTTTTGATTCTCTCTGTCTCCGTCTCGCTGTCTCTGTCTCTCTGTCCTTCTGTCATCTCTCTCTCTCTCTCTCTCTCTCTCTCTCTCTCTCTCATCTCTCTCTCTCTCTTTTCTGTGTGTGTGTGTGTTTGTGTGTGTGTATGAGAAGAGAGATAGAAAATACGCACACGTGCTCTGCACACACACACACACACACACACACACACACACACACACACACACACACACACACACGCGCGCGCGCGCATACACAGAGAGAGAGAGAGAGAGAGAGAGAGAGAGAGGAGAGAGAGAGAGAGAGAGGAGAGAGAGAGAGAGAGAGATGCAGTCGCGCTCGCACGCAGTGACGTACGATCACCGGCTGTCTTGAAATTGATGCAGCAGAGATAACAAGGGTTAAGGGGCTTCTCTATTACTTATCTGGGGCTGAAGATCAGCTTCTGTGGTCTCTCTCTCTCTCTCTCTCTCTCTCTCTCTCTCTCTTCTCTCCTCTCTCTCTCTCTCTCTCTCTCTCTCTCTCTTCTTCTTCTTCTTCTTCTCTTCTTCTTCTTCTTCCGCGAGGATTTCTGCTGTCTTTCCTTTCAGTTTGTGCATCAGCATTAGCCACAGGACTCAACATTTGCGTATTTTACATTTACATTTGCGCGATTTGATTTGAATGGAATGAATGACTGCAATGAACGCTTCATGTGGCACCGTTCTCCTTCCAGGGCCTTGTTGGTCATATGGTTGTTTTGGTTGCTCCGTTCCCATTATCATTTAGCTTTAAAGCTGGTTGCTCCGTTCCCATTATCATTTAGCTGTAAAGCTGGTTGCTCCGTTCCCATTATCATTTAGCTGTAAAGCTGGTTGCTCCGTTCCCATTTATCATTTAGCTGTAAAGCATTAGCTGGCTGGTTTGCTCCGTTCCCATTATCATTTAGCTGTAAAGCTGGTTGCTCCGTTCCCATTATCATTTAGCTGTAAAGCCTGCAATTAAGAGTTGACCACATTTCAGTGGAATGTCGCATGTGGGGAGATGGTGGTGGTGGTGGTGGTGGTGGTGGGTTGTAGCGTACTAGATATTCTTAGCTCGCTTTGAAGATATAAATGGCGACAGTTTGGGGGAAAACAGTAACGAGTAAAGGAAGCTTGCAAAGACTCTCAACAGCCATCAGTTTCGTCTAGATTAAGTCGCCAGCATTTCAATCCTTTCTGAGTTCACAAAATCGTGTGTGTAGATCATTACATTGAAAACGTTTTCCTTCTTTAAATGTCGTTGGGGGTAGGGGAGTAACTGTCATGGAAAGCTAGTGAGTGGATAGAGTTGTAAAATGGTGCCCCCCCCCCCCCCCCCCCCCCCCCCCCCCCCCTCCTAAAAGAAAACACACACACACACACACACACACACACACACACACACACACACACATATCAAGCCAACAACAAAAAACCTGCACCAGCTCAAAAGAGTCATGCAAATGTGTGGTCGTGCAAACCAAAAAACAAACAGACAAACAACAACAATTAAAAGTTGCACAGCTGTGCAATTTCTGCCACATCGAGAAACCCTGACGACTCATCAGTTTCCTGTCTCGGGCAGAGGTAGGATTCACACGTGTGTTCTGTACTGTTGGCGCCTGATTTCTTTCCAGTGTTCACTGATCATTTGCTGCTAGTGCCGTGTTCCTAGTTGCTTCAGTAGTTTTGGATGTTTGCAAGTGAACCGCAGCGGGTGACATGTTGAATGTGTCGTAAGACTGTGTTGGTGAGACAGATCAGTATGCAAGAGCTCACGAGTAGGGCGACGCAAAAGGCCCAGACAAAAAGAAGGGAGGCACCCTATATGCCACAGGCCCTATATGCCACAGGCTGTATATGCCACAAAGGGATTTTTAATATGTAAGAAGGCCCTGTATGCCACAGGCCCGGTATGCCACAGACCTTATATGCCAGTGGTCAAGCAAAGGTCAAACTGACCAGTGGTCAAGCAAAAGTGAGACTGACTAGTGGTCAAGCAAAATGTTAAACTGACCAGGAATTGGCAACGGGTCAGTCATGACTTGACAACTGGTCACTTTGACCATGGTTTGACCACTGGTCAGTTTGACATTGCTTGACCAATGGCCAGTCTGACCATTGCTTGACCACTGGCTTATAAGTTCTGTGACATATCGGGTCTGTGGCATATAGGGCCTGTGGCATACCGCGCCTGTGGGCATATAAGGCCCGTGGCATCTAGGGCCCTACCCCGTACAGAAAAAATGATTGAAACCCACGTTTCAGCAAAGGATTGTTGGCTGCTTAAAAAGAATGCTTAATTTGCAGGAAGATTTTTTTTTTAGTGTGAATTTTGCAGGAGGAATTGCCTGTCTTCACAGAAAAAAAAAAGCAAATAGGAC
>JADBJO010002112.1:302500-315000 GCA_016801955.1 Conus betulinus
CATACAGGAGGTCTGTCTAAGTTACACTGAATGCAGACTTTTAATACACATCCACTTCACTTGCGTACACCCAGTACGGTAGCCAAAGTGGTACACATAGACAGATTCTTACTGTTTCATCATAAAGTGAGGGTAAGGGTCTGATAGGTTTGAGTCCAGGCGGTCAGCTAACTTAACTTATATCAGAAAGGGTAGTGGATCTCTCCTGTGGCTGGTGACTGCCCCGCTGGTGTAGATTTGTTGTCTGGTGTCACCCTGGTTAACAGTGAAGCCATGGTGCCTGGCATTCCCCTGGTTTCTGGCATAGCCCCAGCTTCTGGTTCAGCCGCAATGTGTAGTGTGTGACCAGGATCCTAGTTCTGCGATAAAGAGAACTTGGTCTGTAGGTGAGAATCTGATGGCTGGTTTGTCGAGTACACACATTTAGTGATTTACCCTCGTTTACTTTCAGACCAGGTGTGAGACTCAGCCAGCAAAGTTTTCTCTCTATGGTAGAGTTTCTGCTATAACTATTAATCTCCACTTTTTTTTTAAAGGCTACGTTATGCTTACAAAAGGGTTGGAGACAGTAATACAATGCTACACAGTTTCAATCAGACCACTCTTCCGTGTTTTCTTTTGAATTAAATCACATTAACTTGGGCTACACTTAGTCTAAGTACACATGTGGTGTAGACTTAAAGTCCTACACTACAAATCATTCCAACAATCACCAGTATTTACAAAATCAGAGTAGCAGTTTTTAACCTAGCACAGGCATACTTTTTTTTTAAATCAAAATTTATCATTGAATTATTATCTTAACAGGTAGAATTGCATACTGGCAAAAGTCAAGGTGAACACAAAGAATGGTGGTCAGATTGTTAACAAAGAATTATAACCACAGGAGAGAGAGCTTTTGCCATATGATGGCAAGCAAACTCCTACACAGAATAATAATTCATCACTTTGATAAATGTTGCTAAGCATTTGTACAAAGTTACAGTGTTAACACACAGCATACATAAAATCAATACATAGACTTGAAAATGCGAAACAGAGTTCCAACTCACTTTTCCTGGGAATGAACAGTGAATGAGACTGGAGGTCAAGGAGTACCAGGAGTTTACCAGGCCTTCTCTAGTCGTCCCTTTCTCTTCCACTGTTCTCATCTACAGGCAGTCTTGAGGGGTCAGTGAAGTTGTGACCCTATGTGTCTCGTATATGTATTCTAAACTGCCAAATCAGATCTAGTTGCAAAGTGAGATGACTGCAGGCGGAAATCTAAACAAATCTTAATAAATGTCAGCGAACCACCCAGAGAAACGTGGACAAACGAGTCACAAGGTAAAACACAACGCGTTTCGACCTCATAGGTCTTCTTCAGGTGAGACAAAAACAAATAAAATAACGAAAATTTACTTAGCTTTGATCGCTTCAGATCACATCAGAGTTCAGCGCAAGGAAGAAGGCATTGAATGACAAAGTTCAACGCCTTCTTCTTTCTTTCGCTGAACTCTGAAGCGATAAGAGTGACATCATTTGCGGTACACATGAAAAAGCGAGGAGGGGGGAGAGCGGCGGTTGGAGAAGGAGGGAGGTTTGCTGGTTACTCTTTGTGTCGACTAATGCCGCACGTGGCTTGGGGGGGTGGTGGTGGTGTGGTGAGTGAGGGCAACATGCCTTTGTGTCACGGTGAAGATAGCGCTGGGGGGGGTGTGTGAGACGGGCCATTGTTGCAATGAAATGTAAACTTTTCCTGATGCTAGTTTGCAAGTGTGGGGAAAGAAGGGTGGGCTGATAAGAATGACACCAAGCGCGGCATGACGTAATTTTCTCTTGTAACTGATAGGGTGAGACAGGCTGCCCACACCGTTCTAAGCGGGGGGGGGGGGGGGGGGGTGTTCTATGTAGCAGAATTTACCAGAACTGTGCAACAAGCACAATACTTTCGTATATTGTTCTTCACAATGTTATAACTGATTTCAGATTTGAAGCCACTTCAAAATCGTTTTTAATTTTGAGAAATAAATTAAAAAAAAAAAAGATGAGCCAAAATTGCAGACGATTTTCTAGCGCGAGGTGTCCACAGTGAATATTATCAAGCAAAATGAATGTAAGCTATAATTATTTTCTAATGATAACATGTTGCATAATGATATACCCTGTATGAAAATACGTATGTTTATCAAAAAATTTGCTGGCCTTATTTTGTTTCCTTAATTTTCTTTCACTTTGTAGTCCCACAGCGGGAAAATCAAAACGGCCGCTTCCGATCGCGTGTTTGTAATTTGCCAGTGAACACTTCGTCTTTCGAGGGGAATTCTGGATTTACAGCCCTTCAGATAGTCTTGAAATGTCGTTATTTGTTTTCTGAAGCGTACTAATACCATCCTTTACCTTACTCTTTAAATAAGTTGCCCATTGTGTGTGTGTGTGTGTTTACAGTGTTTTCCCTACACTTTGCAGAAGTTCGTTTAATATATATATATATATATATATATATGTGTGTGTGTGTATATATATATATATATATATATATATATATCACAAATAAAATCAGAGAAACTCAGAACTCTAAAAATGCTCAACCAAAAAGGGAGCGACAGAAGTTTAAAAGTATGGTTTTAAAATGGAGGTTAAAAACCGACAAAATTGTTTCGAGCTATTGCTCTCGTCAGGGTATATATCATATATAATAAATGTCTTCGAAGATTCTCAGGAGATTAAAAAAAAAAAAAAAAAAAGAAGAAAACTGAACAAATATTGACAATGCGCGTGTGTGTACGTGTGCGTGCACACGTGTGTGTGTAATGGGAAAAAAAAAGGAAAATTCAGAGTCCAATCCCATTTCACCTTGAGGAAAAAAGAGCAGATAGAGGGAAATGACGAGCAGAGGTAGAGATTGAGAAAATGAGAGAGTGGTAGAGGAGTGTTATGTTTAGAAGGGGGCGCTTGAGAGTGTGTAAAAAGAAAGTGAAAGAGTGGTAGATAGATGAGGAGTCTTATTCTTGGAAGGGGGTACTTGAGGGGTGTGGGGGGGGGGGGGGGGGGGGGGGGGGGGGGGGGGGGGGGGAGATATATATATATAGAGAGAGAGAGAGAGAGGCACATAGATTGTTGACATCAAATGGTCATCACCTAATAAGCTTTATTATTATTATTTATATATTTATTCAAAACCCCTTTTGTGTGTGTATGAATGTTTGTACATAATATATACACACATATTATATGCGTGTCATAGTGTTATTTTCACCTATGACAACGGTCACTCTTCGTCAGTCATTGATCATTTCCAATGTTTTCTGCTCAATTGGCATTATCATACCAATGCAATCACGTAATCCCACTCATGACGATGATCAACATCCACTAGCATTGTTTATCCCACTTATGACAATGATCAACAATTTATATATAATGCTGAACAATTAAGTAGTGGGAGAGAACAAGTGCAGGCTAACAATTCGTCAGTCATTATAGTAATGGCTTGGCACAGATTTGAATTTTGAAAAAAAAAGAAAAAAAAAAAAGGGGAATATATTTTACAAATATGAGAAACCCTTCACTAGCTGCCTGAGGGAACCATTATACTTCTTTTCGAAGGCAAATACTATGGCAGATACTATTTGTATTGCCTGCTCCTACGCTTTTCGTCCGCTGAATCAGACTTATTAGGGAGACGCAGCTGATTGTGTTTCTGCTCTTGGTGTCAAATAGAGACACACCACATTTCATAATACTGTGGTGTTCTCACCACCAAGGGTTCATAAAAGAATCCGACAGCACCCCCAAGCAGCCAGCGAAGGGTAGTAAATGGAACAAACGAAAGTGTGGAGAGGAAAAGTTGCTGAAAAAACTAAAAGCATTATGCAAACAGTATAACATGTAGGGGACAGTCTTTGATCCTATGCTTGAGGATCCATTCAAGGATGCAAGGGAGATCAAAAGGTATGGAACAGTGTGAGTGGTCAGCTCTGCTGTTCAATAACCCAAGCATTGTGAGTGGCTAAGAATTGTACAGAACAACCTTTACTTGGATCTCCTGTACAGAACAACCTTTACTTGGATCTCCTAAGAGATGCAATCTCCCACTAATTGACCAAACATTATAATGCTGAACAATTAAGTCGTGGGAGAAAACAAGTGAAGGCTAACATTCTTCAGTCATTATAGTAATGACTTGGCAATATATATATATATATATTGTGTGTGTGTGTGTGTGAGAGAGAGAGAGAGAGAGAGAGAGAGAGAGAGAGAGAGAGAGAGAGAGAGAGAATGGGTGTGTATGTGTGTGAAAACTCCCCACAATTAGTCTCATTATGACCATATTTCACCCATAATACCCTCCCCTCTCTTGCCCCCACCCCACCCCAACCCCTTTCTTTTCCCCAAACAACACTATTTGCATGAATTCCTCATCCCCACTGACCCCATCCCCATGCATACGTTTGTGTGGAAGGAGAGATATGAACTCTTTCTCTCTCTCTCTCTCCCCTCCCTCATTACCCTCTTCTACGCCCCCTCCATATTCCCCCCCCCCCCCCCCCCTCCACCAACGATATCTTACCACCCATTGATCATTTCCATTCTCTTCCAATCATTACTATCATTACCCACACCCCCACATACGTCTACCCTCACATTACGATCATCACCATCACCACACATCAAAATTGTTCATTTATTTATTTATTCATTTATATATTTTATATTCTGTATTTACTTCCTTTATTTTATTTCATTTATTTATTCATTCATTTCTTTATTATGATTTTTATTCATTTTTTTTTTAAACTTATTTTGTGTTATGGGTGAAAATGAATGAATGTACAGCATACGACTCCCCTTTTTGCTGGTGGCCATCTTGGAAATTGCTCAAATACACAAATTTTCCTTTTTTTTTTTTTTAAACAGACCTGTATCTGGTTATGTTCAGGGCATGAAATTGTCTTCAGCCAGATTTGTTGTTTGTAGCATTAAATGAGCAATTATGCAAAATATATTCCATTTTTTGTGTCGGCCATTTTGAAAAATGAAAAAAAAAAAAAAAAAAAAAAAAAAAAAAAACCAAACGTTTTTACAAATTTTTCATGGTGGCTCTAAATCAGGTTTTGTTCAGGACATAAAACTGGCCATTTCTGCCAAAATTGGTGCTTGTTGCATGAAGTGCATGATTTTTCAACATAGAACCCCCGCTGGGGAGGGGGGGGGGGGGGGTGAGAGGGGAGAGGGGCATGGCATAGATTTGAAATCTATTGTTTGGTTTGGGGTTTGAGTAGGACCGGATGGATCGGATGGGTTTGTCAAGCGTTTCGTCACAGTGACCTTTGAAAAAAATACTCCAAAAGCCACCGATCTGTTCGCACCTTGTTTTGCGAGTCAGTTAAAATTTTACGTTCTCATCGGTGAAGGTGCGTAATTCTTTTACAGGTTTCTTACCTATAGGTTGATGATAACTGATTTGTCTCAGGCCTGAGGTGATGGAATGATGAGCGGCTTGGCTCAGGCGAAGGTTGGTCATGAATTTTCTGACTCGGGTGTTGGGTGGTAATGTCTCGTTTGACTCAGAAGTACTCAGGAGTAGGGTGCTAATAAATGTTTTGAATCAGAGGTGGGGTGGTGACAGTTGTTGCCCTCCACACGCAGGGTGGTAATAAACATGTTTTTTTTTTGTTTGTTTTTTTTTTTACAATCGAAGGTAACTCGGGGAAATAAATGTTTTGACTCGGGTGCAGGATCCGGATAGTAAGAATGTTTGGACTCAAATGTAGGGTGATGATGAATGTTTTGACTCAGATCTAACGCGGCGGAAATAAAAAACAAACAAACAAACAAACAAAAACCACCTCAGAAGTCGGGTGAAAATAAAGTTTTGACCGAGCTGTTTGGTGGCAGTAGCCGTTTTGACTCAGTTGGAGAGCGGTGAAAAATGTTTTTGACTCAGGCGTAGGATGGGCTATAACGTTTTGAATCAGACGTGGGTTGGTAATGAACGTTTTCCACTGAGAAGTAGTGCAGCAGTAAACGTTTTGACTGAGATCTAGGATGGTGATAAACGTATTTAACTCAGATGTAGTGTGTTACTGAAAGCTGAGACTGAGATGGAAGGCGCTGATGATGAACGTTTTAATTCAGACGCAAGGTTATAATAAACATTTGGATCAGACGTAAGATGATGATAAAAGTTGTTGCTCAAGAGACAAACGTTTCAGCTTGGATGAAGTACTGAATATTTCGTAATGGACTAGTGGCTTGGCTTGAACGAAGTTTAAAAGAAACGTTCGGGTTAGACGTGGCATCATTATTGGCAGGTTGTGTGGTGTGTGCTTCGACATGTGTCAGTTAGGAACCACAGCATCGTTTCTTGGTTCTTTAATGCTTTTAATTTCGAGTTGTGCAGTTGTTGGCCGCTCTGGAGTTTTGGTGAAAGGTGATGAACTGTTTTGACTTGGACTTCACTTGACTTTGTTTGAGGAAAATGCCAGTGAAACTGAAACATCACTTTTCTGAAGAAGGAGTCGTTCCAGTTGCTAGTTGGGGACAGAGAGAGAGAGAGAGAGAGAGAGAGAGAGAGAGAGAGAGAGAGAGAGAGAGAGAGAGAGAGAGAGAGAGAGAGAGAGGCGAATGGACGGACCGACCGACCGACAGACAGAGAATGAGAGAGAAAGAGAAACAGACAGACAGACAGACGAACGACAAATGAATGGTGCAAACTACAATACGGAAGCACCGCGTTTTGATTTCTGGAGCTTCTGTACACATGAAAAACCATGAGACAAACAAATACGAAACAAGCAATAAAGAAAAAACGATATAACTTAGCTAAAAGGACACCTTTCAGTGAAGAGGAAGTATGCTAAGGGTTGTGTTCTCTTGAAAAGAGAGCAAATAGAGGGAAGGAATATGTGTGTCACTACTTAGTGAGGGTTAGGAATAAAATTTAAAAAATGAGTAAGAATAAATCATGAAAAACAAGACTGGGGGGAAAAAAGCGGGAAAAAGTAATGAACGAAAGAAGAAATTAATGTAGTTTATTAAGGAAGAATAACAAAATAAGAGAGAAATGAATAATGATAACAACATAGAGAAAGAAGGAAAAGGAAAATAAAAGAGATGAAAAGAAGAGACAAGACAGCGATTGGCCTGCTGGCCAAATAGGACGCACCAAGTCCAAAACCACACACGATTGTTCCCACACCTTCACACATTCCATTCCCACATTGAGGGGCCTGGGGGACACAGCAGGGGGGGACGAATCTGGGCGGTTAGGCATCAGGGGATGGAGCCAGTGATCCTGCCAGTTCCAAAGAGAACAAAAAAAAAGAGAGAAGCAGAAGTGCAGGTGGAGGCTGCAGAGATGATGACTGATTTGACACTGTCTGCAATGACCTTCTCCGTCAGACGACCCGGCTTCAAAGACAGGGAAGACCGAGACGCCTAACTCCCCGAGTTTGTATGTGTGTGTGTGTGTGTGTGTGTGTGTGTGTGTGTGTGTGTGTGTGTGTGTGTGTGTGTGCGCGCGCGCGCGCGTGAGCGCCCGCACATGCGTGCGCTTGCATGCGTTTGTGTATGCGCACACATATGCGTGTATGTGTGTGTGCGCGCGTTTTAATGTGTGTGCGTGAGTGTGAGGGAGAGGGTGGAACACTTTTGTTTTACAAAGGTGTTTGATAGGATCATTTGGCTTCCGATGTCTCTTTCTTAAAGGGCAAGACAAGAGAGAGACTAGGCAGTGAGAGAGGGGGGGGGGGGGGGGGGGGGGGGGGGGGTGGACAAGTAAATGTCAGAGGCAGTCTTGCTGACCCATTTATGCGGTGTTGGCGATCAGCGAAAGAAAGGTGAGGGGAAGTGGGGAAGGGGCGCAAGGGGGTGGGGCAGGGGGAAATTCCATTTCCCATGGTATTGAGTTACGAAGTGTTGCGTATATTTGAAGCTGGCTGTCTATTTCCGCGAAAGGGCACATAAATAAGTTGTAGTCTGGCCCGTGCGCGCGCGTGTGTGTGTGAGAGAGAGAGAGAGAGAGAGAGGGGGGGGGGGGAGGGAGTTTATGTTACCGTTCAGATCAGAAGTAGGATTTAGTGGGGATTTATTATTTTTTTTTTTTTTGTCTATGCTTTTAAATGTCATTTCCAATTAAAGAGATGTCAGGTACTCAACACACACAGACACACACACACACACACACACACACACACACACACACACACACACACCTTCACACACACACACACACACACACACACACACCACACACACACACACACACACACACACACACACACACACACACACACACACACACACACACACACACACACACACGCACACACACACACACGTGCGCAACTCGTCCTCTTCTGACAGCAAATGGCAACAATGATCAAAGCGGTATGAGCATTGGAGAAGGGTTGATGGTGGTGGAGGCGGGGATGAGCGCTGTGGACTGCCTTTCACAGGGACACCATTTCTCTGACCTGCTTCGATGCTGGGTTTGGCCGATATCCGGGTAGGGAGGAAACACACCTGGCGGTGATCTCCCTTGTTGCTCATCACACACTAGTTGATGTCAGAGCGAGAAGCTAACTCCAACGGGTTTTTCCTGCCACTGGCAAATGAGTTGACAGATTTCAGCCAGTCACGTGGCCTGATCTTTACTTGATGATATTTTCTACAAATAACAGAGACAGACAATACAGCAATGACGAATTTCAAAAGGTCCTTGAACTAACTCCGCCAGATAATAAGGACAAACGAATTAGAGGACAAAACACGAGGCGTTTTGACCTCATAGGTCTTCTTCAGGCAAGAATTCAACGCCAATCTTGTGCCGATTTGACAAGATATGTGACTGCTCGTTCTTCATTTTGTTGGTCCTGAGTGTTGTTTGTCTTGCCTGAAGAAGACCTGAGACCTTTTCAAAATTGTTTTGAATTTCCGCCTGCAGTCAGCTCACTATGTAACTGGCAGTGACGAAGTTTAAGCAATGTCGTTTATAATTTGTTTAATCGGTTAAGAAATCACCTTTGGCACAAACAAGTTCAATGTTGTCTTTCAGGACACGAGATCAAACAGAAATCCTTTTTAAGTATGTTCGGTTGTTGCTTTTTTTTTTTTTCATTTACTCATGCACCAAAATAGTAACGCTCTCTGATTGGTCGAAGTAGTAGTCGGAGTTGTTACTCTCGTAATTGAACCTTTTTAGGCAGCTGTCATTTCTTTTCTGGGGAATGGGAAAGGGAAGGGCAGGATGGGGAGGAAGGGGAAGATGGGGAGAGGAGGGGGAGGGGAGGAGAATTGTTTTTATTTGTTATGAAGTACATGAAATACATGAAACCATTTCAGGTTGGCGTTGTTATTTTTTTTTTATGGGGAATGGGAGAGAGAAGGGTAGGATGGAGGAATGGGTGATGGGGAGAGGAGAAGGGGAGATTATTTGTTATGAAGTAAATGAATCGCTTTTTTTTCCATGTTGAATCACCTATGCCGATAATCATGCCATGATCCTGAAATCCACAAGCGCCAGTCACCACCTCCTGCCACAAACGATCCCCCACTCCTAGCACCAGCCACCAACGTCCCCCCACACCCCTACGCTCCACTGCCCCCACCCTCCCGGCCCCCCAGCACCAGTCCCCCCCCCCCCCCCCCCCCCTCCTTTCCCGCCCCACATGTCCCGCCCACTAGGACTCCCTCTCCCACCCCCCCCCCCTGCCCTTCCACCCGCCCCCCCCCCCCCCCCCACCCCCCTCCCCCTCCCCCCATCCACCCTTCCTTTGAGCCAACCCCCCTGGCACTCCCCCCATCCCACCCCTCCCGTTCCCCCCCCCAGCTCCCCCACCAGCTGGACTGATCGTCCCTGTCCAAAGAGCCAGCGTCAACCCTTCCCCACCCCTCCCGTTCTGACCTTCACAAGGTCGTCCCTGTCCAAAGAGTGTTGTACAGGATTCATTGCCTGTTTCTTTGATTTCTCGCCGAAACAGCGGCTTTGCGGATCGTCTTCCCAATTTCCTGGATGTCGTTGGATTAGACCTAATCCTTAACCACGTGGATCAAAGGAGGGGGGAGACAGACAGACAGAGAGAGAGAGAGAGAGAGGGGGAGGGTGGATAGAGAAGGGGGTTAGAGATAGTATAGAGGAGGGTATCAAGGAGGGAGTGAGAGATAATAAGGCATCATGCTCGCGTTCATTCGTGTGTCCTCTCTCTCACTCTGTCTCTGTCGTGGTGTCTGTCTGTCTGTCTGTCTGTCTCTCTCTCTCTCTCTCTCTCTCTCCCTCCCTCCCCTCCTCTCCCTCCCTCGCTCTCTCCTCTTCTCTCTCTCTCTCTCTCTGCCTCTCTCTCTCTGTCTCTCTCTCTGTCTTCTCTCTTTTGATGTGGGCATGTATGTTGAGGTAGACAAAGCTCTGTTTGATATTAAGAGATTTCGGTTGTGGACTGGGTCTCTTGATAAGGCGAAAATTTCTCTTGATGTTCTCAGATCACTATCGTTGATGACAGATCTCTGATGATAGTGACATATCTTTGATCTTAACAATTCTCTGCTGATCTTGACGTCTCTGTTCAGATATCTGTTGACGATGATGACAGGTGTCTGTTGAGAATGAAGGATCTCTGCCGATGTTGACCTGTCTTCGTTGATAGCCACACATCTCGGTTAATGGTGGGAGACTTCTGTTGGTGTTGACAGATCTCGTTCGGTGTTGATGGACCTCCGTTGGTGATGATGACGCATCTTCACTGGTGTCGACAGGACTCTGCTGACGGTGACAGGTCTACGCTGGTGTTAACAGTTCTCTGTCGACGTTACCACGTCTCTGTTGATATCCTCTGCGTTGCGTGTCCACAGTGTCGTGTGTCAGTTTGCAGGCCAAGGATGTCTCCCATCTTATCATGTGACCATCCGTATGTCAGTTTGTGGGCTATGAATATCTCCAATCTCACCTCGTGACCATTGGGTGTGTCAGTTTGTGGTCTATAAATATCTTCCATCTCATCTTCTGACCATTGGTATGTCAGTTCGTAGGCTTATAAATATCTTCCATCTCCTTTCATGACCATTCAGTGCTCGGCAATGCATCAGAGCCACAGCGATGTATCTGTGAACTAGTTTATAGAGAGATGCCTGGTTTGTGGCCGGTTTGGTGTGTCGGTTTGCAGGCTGTAAATGTCTCCCACCTCATCACTGGGCCGTCTGTCGTGTCAGTGTTGTAGGCTGTGAACATCTCTCCATCTCACCGGCATGTCCCTCGGTGTTCATTAGTCTGAAGTATTCCATGTTGCTCTGGGAATGATGACGATGATGATGACGATGACGATAGAGATGATGAAGCTGATAATCACACTGGCACGTATGACGATAGTTTTATGCATTAGTTTCTTATCAGGGTACAATGCTTCTTCTGGTTATTGTTCTTTTTTTCTTCCATCTCTCTCTCTCTCTCTCTCTCTCTCTCTCTCTCTCTCTCTCTCTCTCTTCTCTCCTTGTTTCTTCTTCCTTTCTTTTTTTCTCTTTCTTCTTTGTTTTTGTTTAAGTATTCAATTAAACGTCATTACGTTAAACTGCAAATTCGCCCTACCCCTACCCCCTTACCCAATCTCATATCCTGAAACCCCAACTCTCAGTTCCTCATTCTCCAAGCCCTGTCCACTCCTGCTCTCCCTTCTTCCTCTTTCTCCCCTCCCCATCTCTCCCCCCCACCCCCTCCCACCCCCATTCCTGACGTTCCCGATTCGCTATTTTCCGTTTCCTCGTCCCCCTCCACCGTCCCCTTCATGTCAAGTGGGGTTGTTTCCCCAGACTGACGTCACACGGGGCACTTCACGGTCCTCCTGAGTCATGGCGCACAGGGTCCACGTGCAGGACTCAGACGTCTGGGCCCGCCCGTCTGGGCCCAGCGGGAGAACACAGAGTTCACCAGCCACACGTTGTCAGTTCGATTCTCCGTGGTGCCCAACGTGGAAATGGCCGCGCGCGCGCGCGTGTTTGTGTGTGTGTTGTTTGTTTGTTTGTTCTTTGCTGCCTATCTAAACGTGTTGTCATCCCAGTGGCTTCCATGTGGTATTTCATGGGTCCCCTGCTCCCCACCATCCGGGGATGGTTTGATGTTCTTGTCTACCGTAATATTGTTCATGGTTGGAGATGTCACGGATGAATGGAACTGCCTGGCTACAGGCGGTAGATGAAGAAAAGGACATGAAAGGAAAAAAGACTGCAGGTTGAGCCAGTAGACCAACAAACGAACGGATCAAACCGCTACACAGGAGCACTTCGTTTAGACCTCCGGAGTTTCTGTAGTCAAGAAAAAACCAATGAGACAGATTATGAAAACAAGAAAGAAAAGACCAGTCGCCGTGGCGAAGTGGTTAGCGTCGCGGACTCCCGGCTGGGAAGGTCGTGGGTTCGAATCTCATCAGAGTCATGTGAGTTTTTCTGCTCCTACTTTGTTTCGGACTCAGTTGGGAAGACTAGGACAACACAGTCGGGTCTGATCCACTTAATGGATGCGTTTCTTAGAG